>JANSTT010019467.1:0-11418 GCA_026745375.1 Platyura marginata
ATGAGTATTAAGGGGCGTTACAAACTCCGTACCAAAGTTATAATACCCTTCGATTAACATCATACGGGTATAAAGAGCCAAGATTGCCTTTTTTTAAAATTACGTCCAATTATACGCTAAATTATCTAAAGTCGGTCCTGTGCACACTTAACCTACATACATATAGTATAAAGGAAATTTTTACAATTAATGGAAACATACATACAATCATTTCGTCTTTATGTGTGTATCAAAATTGTAGTTTGAAAATAAAATTTTTGATTGCTGATATGGAGGGTGGTTTTAACGTAAAAATGTAATTTCTGGTAATAATAAATATAAAAATGAAATTTAACATTTTATACCACTTCAAAAGCTTTTGTTGGTTCAATTTAAAAATATTAAAATACAGAGAAAACAAAAGAAAATAGGAAAATTCTCCGTATAATTTATTAAGAACGAAGTACATACTCGATGCTAATAAATGACTGCATGAAAGTATAAACAATTAAATTATTAAGTAGATTTTGAGTTAGCTGAGTAATTAACATATCAATTTTTCTTTTCATTTTCCCCAATGATCGTGGATTATTCGTGCTTCATATAATAGATGGAAAAATATAGAAAAATTCCCTTTAAGCTTAAGTTGATAGCTTGTTCAAAACAACGACATATTGATAAAAACTATATGTAGTATTTGCCAGACGAGTATATTTGTAACTACAAATGATATCATCTGTGTTGTTATTTGAAAGAAAAGCTTTTTTTTTTTTTTTTCTTATAAGAGAGTAAAATTTGGAATATGAAATAATCTCGAATAGCACAAAAAATTATGTCGCATTTGCGCCTGTAAACACTACTACTATCTTTGGTCCAATTGAATTATTCTCATTTCAACGATCATGAATTATATATGTAGTTGTCACTTTTACACTTTTCAATATCAGAGAATTGTCAAAACACCTCCACATCCATATTCATATGTACATAGATACCACTTATTATAACTGTACAGGTGTACACTTTGTTGAGTATAAATATAATAACCATACTATTCACATAACATCTGGCAGCATTGTAAATTCAACGATGGCCATTTTGGTAATTTGCCATCATTGTGTGAAATTACAGTCGATTGTGCGTTGCCTGAGTGATAAGTTCAAATACTGGAATTAAAATGAATAAAGTGGATTTTTTAATAGACTCAAATATGTTAATAACAAGTTTTACAGAATATATCTATGCAATTTTTGAAAGCAAATTAGTAATAATTTAACCAGACAGTGTTACGATGGATGTACTTGTGAAATTGTACGTGCCATAGTTTCTTTTTAAAACCTTAGCGCAAAAAGTATTAGATGTGCGCGTTTAAATGATAACGTCAAAAATGTTAACTTTCCGCGATCTCCCCTACATTATAAGAAATTCACCAATGAAATCATCTTTTACCATTTTTAATCAAACGTAAGTAAACGATATAGTCATACATATATGTCTGTATCAACGCAAAATTATAAGAAAAATCATCACTCCCCAAAAACACCCATATCTCCTGTAGGAATATATCTTGTGTGTATAAATATAAAGAAGAGGAGAAGAAAAAAAAATGAATAAAGTGAGACTTTCATTTCCCTTATCTCTGTGGAAAAATTTTCTCGCGCTATTATACAAATATAATACCAATTGACTTGAAGTTTGTTGCCACCAGTGCGCTTTTTCGCCATTCCCTTAAGTCTCCCAAAAGATATACTTTATACAAGCCGATCGTTAATTTTAAGCAGATTATGCAAATTGAATTCTATTTTGATTGTAATCAACTTAAATGCTCGAATATTTATATGTATTCCATATAGCCTTCCATTTTCATGTGATTTGTTCAAACACACTTATCTTTCATGCCACTTAATGGAAAATGCAGATAGAGAATGCGACTTTTACTATTATTATAGTAAATACAGTTTATAGTGAAATTTTCTTCTATATACTACTTGCATGCATAGAATGCGGGTGTTTTCGTTAGTTTTATTATGGAAACAACACGACAAGCATTTAAACGCTAACTAAATAAACTGAATTTAATCAAAAATTAAATCCTAGCACTAAAGACACAATCAGTTAAATTTACATTAAAAGTTCTTGAAAAGGAGCAACAACAGCAACTACCTCGTCGCCATTTTCACTTGACAGGTCTCATCAACGAACGGTATGATATGAGATTATGTTGAATAGATGAAAAGCTGAAAAGCGTCAGTAGTAGTTCTTTTGCATTTTAAATGTTTGCCATGTTTTATGCTGAAACACTTGTATCAGTCAGTATTAAATATTTAATATTTATTTTTATTTTTTCGCTTAAATATTCAACGTTCAGCTAGTCTAATTTTATTAATTTATGGAGACCGATAACAAAGACAGAATGACAAAGCTATAAAAGGATATATTTCGATTCTATTGTCCATTTTCTTTATAATTTATTTAAAAATGCGGATATAAATTGCTCGTTTCGCTCCCATGTTTTGTTTTTCGCATTTTAATAGTAGAGATATTGAACAATTTATTAAGTGTGTAACCGGTGTGCAATATCTTATTTTCTTTTCTTAGAATATATGTACGTAAAATAGTCAATATGTATATGGAAATTAATTTTTAATTGAAAAATCTAAATATTTTTCAGCTCGGTTATGGTTCCAATTTAAATACTCATTTTAGTATTTCATTTTAGCGTAATTTTTATTTATTATTATTTTTAATTTTTAAATTCATTTTATGTCATCATCTTTCCTTTTTCCTTGTACAATATTTATATTGTGACTCTTTAAATATTGAACTTGCGACATAAATGTTAATTTTAATTGACTTAGTTATTCTATGTAAATACCAAAACAATTTATTGTCTAAAACAATATCTACATTAGCGTATACATATATGTATTTATAAACAAACAATAATGTAGGTAGATATTCTACATAACCTATATAATTGTTAATTAAATTTTCTCAACGTAAATACCACCACCAAGGTATTTTACTCTAGCATTTATATGCATTTAATCAAAAGACTAAACGATTGTGTTAGCTATATTATTATTCATTTATAATGCTCTATAAATCTGCATTCTAACTATATATGTATACAAACAATACAACAATCCCTTATTTATTAGACCTCGTATAATTGTATTGTAATAGGTACATACATATAGGTAATATGTACTGCTTGCTAATAACTTCTTTACCTTTAAGTACATCTACATGTCATGTAAATGTATATATATTTACATTATAACTAAGTACATGTCTATATGCTATAAATACTTATTTATATACATATATAGGTGTATATACATACACTAACTATGTATATATATATATATATATACAATAACTAAATGCGATATTATTAAACTTCAATGTTTCCTGATGTTCCGCACTTGTGCTAAATTAAACAATAATTAGCATTATACGCCTTTAGACATGAAGTTATGTATATATATATAGATATATAAACACAGTAGCTAAATAAATATATATGTATATATACCAACATAAATAAGTATATATTATATATACTATATATATAGTTTCATTAGCATTGGAAGAGAATTTCACAAAAGTTCTTACCTTCGTCAACGATCCCACGAGCAAAAAGACGCTATGCCATTAGCAATAATTAAAGACAACGGACTGATAATAAGATGCCAATTGTATATTATATAGTACATAATGGCATTTTTATTCAATAATTAATAAAATGGCAAAAAAAAAATATAAAAAAGGGAAAAGAAAAATCCACTTATTCTCATATTAGATTGAGATAATTTGAAAATAAATTATTTCCGACTGATTTCATTTTTTGATAATTTATGGAAAAGACATTTTAGGAAAATGGGATTTTTGTTTTTTTTTTTGTTTTGACTTAATGTTTTTGGGAAAAGGTTAAAAAGATTCCGTTAATCTAATTAAATAAAGAAGTATAAATATAAAGATTTAAAAATTGTTGTTGGTCGTTTGTTAATTAGGATGGGTATATTTTGTATCATAGTATCGCATATACTGTACATACTTATACATAAATTATTAGGAAAAATGGTATTCAAATAGCAGATAAATTGATTGACGTAATGATTTATATAGAAAATTAATGAGATTAAATTGATTTAAGCTCTTTTTTTTCAATTACCTGAAATTGACGAATATCAATTATTCATCATAATAAAGAAACAAGGATGATCTACACGAAAAAAAATTCAAGACGTCCGATCCTCACCGACGATTTCCAATTTACATAACTACTAAATATATATTTATTTTTTATATCGTCTATGTAAAACAAAAACTCATTATCTACATTTTCATGGTTTCGAGTTGTGAGGCTTTTTGAGATAAAAAATTTAAAATTTTATTATTCTTAGTAAGTAATAAAGATAAAAAAATATCGTCTTCTACAATAGATAGATAATTGAAAATGTAAAAAACGAATTTTCGACAAAAGTGTAGATAATGACTTTTTGTTCTACAATTGTACATAGACGCTTTGTGCCTTCATGTGCTATCTTTTTCTTTTCATTGTGCTTTGACATGCTTTTAAGTACTAAAAATGTACCAATTCCGAAATTTCAGTCGTAAAACAACAACATTTTCTATATTAATAAATTAATGATGGAAATTCGATCTAAATAACAATTTCCGTAATTGTAATCAAATGACAATTTCTTATTAAAATATTTGTTTAGTTTTGGTCCGTAATCTTGCTCGACGTTATACTCACTCGGCAGTCTTAGACTGCGTAAAGAATTAACCCTAAGAGCGATGCTATATAATAACCTTGCGACTACGTACGAGATAGCTGTGCATTGTCCAATGCATGTAAAATACAAATGTTCTCAATATAAACAGAGAGAAGCCTGTTTTCTGTAGCGTTTTAAAGCGAATAAATAGTTCTGTACTGTTTTGACGCTTTAGCGTGTGCGGGTATATTTTCTTCGGGATATTGAATGTTATTGTAGTTTTTGGTGCGTTTTTTGTTTTGTTTTGATTGTTTTAATTAAAACAAGTGGTGAAATTCCTCATTTTTTGCTCTAGATTGAAAAATGAGATTGATTGAAATTCTTTTCGACATTAAACGTTTTCATACACGAAATTATCTTCATCTGACGAATTCATGTCTATCTAGTCTACTTGAAAATGATGAAAAACGTAAAAATATTTTCACTTTATTATAATAAACAGCCAGGCATTGACAAAAGCTTTCACTATATGAACACCTTTGCTTCGCTTAAACGCTTGAAATCTACGTTTTACACTTCGCTTCGCTCTTAGCGTTCACTCTGTACATAGAACACAGTCCTAGACAATTACCTTTCTCGACATTGGCTAAACATGAACAAAGAACATTTAAGCAAGTGAAATGCGAGAAAATGAAATTTTAACTAAGAATTCTGCCAAGTTTAATTTGCAGCATGTATCGTGATAATTAATTTAATTCATAAAAAAAGGAAAAATAAAATTTACTGAATATGGACTACATTTATCATTCATGTGCATGATGTCACGTTATCTGTTGCAATTTTATTTCATAAAAAAAAAGAAAATATCTGCACAGATGAATACATATCAGCAAAAGCAAAAGAACATGCTTTGATCATTTAGAATTATATAGCAGAACATTAACCAGATGGCTAGGCTGTTAAAAATGGCAATATTTTTTCCACATTATAAGCAACCCATTTTTACCTTTTAGGTAACTATCTACACATAACCTACACTGTAATAATATGCGATAGAAATGGAAATAATTGCGATCGTTCATTTTTATTAAAGTTACTTGAAGATTTTTTTTACTATTATTTGAATGGATTTAGTTAAAAATGCACTTAACGTCATCAAGAACAGTTTTTATATGCAAATATGAATGGAAGCTTCCGGTCGTAATGAAACTATTAAATGGAGATATGGAAAAGCCATTTTTATAAAATGAAAATGAAAATGAAAGAAGCGCACAATATGTAAATAGATTAATTTATGTGAATACTAATGAATACCTATGAATTGATTAAATGTAGTTATATCGATATTAAAGAAAATCAAAATGGAAAATCTATGCACGTATTAGCCATTATGATGAAAATTTTTATAAAATTTTTCACCTATGAAAAATGTTATTAAAGTTTCATCATAATACCAATGTACTCGTAGGTGAAATTGAGGTGAAATTTTATCACAAATAGATATTGTTGGCTTGACTTGTGCAATTATTTAATAGAATATTTTACTTATATCCTTTTTTTCAAGAATTTAGTATCTCCATTTAATGTTAATTTTCAATATGGCATTCTTTTCTTCTACACATTCTACACCTCTATCAATATAATACAACCCCTTTCTATTTTAACATTAATTAATTAATTATTAATTACTTTTAAAACATTTAACCCTTCAATATTATACTAAAATATACATTGTGAATTAAAGAAAATATCTTGTTTCCTTTGAAACTGTCTTGCAATATAATATATACATAATATTAACCCCACCAATGTCAACGACCTATAATTAAACAGATCACACCCCCGGCATTGTGCTATTTATGAAATGTTAACCACGACTAACGCATAGGGTGTGCTTGATTCGTCATCAACAACATGTAGTAATAATATTTTATTGAATGGCGTTATAGTTCAAGCGAACTATATGTAAATTGATGGTTTTTTTTCTTTCTCTCTTCTCTCTCTCTCTCTCTCTCTCCCTCTCGTCGATATAAGTATATATATATATATAAAACAGAACCGCAACCAACATTAATAAAACCCCCCCGTTTTTATCGGATATGACAATATGACGTAGCAATTAGTATTGTCATATGATAACATAGAGCATATTTCCAGCTATGGCAAAACTGTAATTTAATTCCTTGAGAATGTTCGTTCTGCTTTTACTTCAAATATTAAATGATAAATGTATGTATGATGATGGTCTTATGGGAAGAACGGGTTGAGTTTAATGGTGGTAATGTGGTGGTTGATTTTGTATACATGTTCGGGGCTGGCTGAAGGTAAATTTACCGATAGATAACGAAAGCCTAAATAAAAATTGTATATAAAAAGCAATATAAATGGATTGTTTTGGTACAACTGATGATGTAAAAATTATTGAAAGGTGGCCCTGTTGATGGGGGTTTAAGGTCAACACAACTTAGGATAAATTTATATCTTTGAAATAGCTTTTTGAAAGCAATCACTGGCATGTATTATCGAAAAATTCATGAAGACGTATTGTAAACTCCATTGAGATTAACTTCAAAATGTAATCATGACCAGTAAAAGTTGACAGTTCAGCCTAAATTTTAGCTTCAGAATGGAATTGGTCGATCTGAATTTCACCAGATAATTTTGATAGATTCCAATTCTTTTATGTTATTAATCCTGTGATGATAATAACATGCATTTAATCCTTTAAAGGGCCTATAGGTAGTAAATCCTTCTTTTTTTTATAGACAATGTGAAAGATCAAATTTTGTTTTTGTTTGAACCTCGCCCTGTACCTTAGTTCTACTCTGAAAATAACCAAAATTATTTAGAAAGGATGGTCGACAGAGATCATAACATTATGTACTACCCCTATATATATATATATATATATATATATAGAAACACCATTCTGATGCCACCTTACATTATAGTAGCTATAAAGAAAATTTTCCAACAAAAAGACTGTAAGGATGTTGTCTACTATAATTCGCACCCCGCTTGAATAATTAATCATTATCACAGGAACAATACGAAATGACAGTATACATGGATACAAAATGTCCCATATTATATACAAACGAGTACACAGAGTACTATCTACTGATAATGCCCTGGCTATATGGGGGGAGGGAGGGAGGGTAACAACAGCCGAATGTTGATTAAAATGAACGGCTTTTGTGTTGTCCGATGTACGCCTACTGTGTGTAAACTATGGGATTTTATGTTCATTAAACGAACTTTATTCATATAATATTTTTGTTAACTAATGGCAGCTCCGTTGTGTTTTTGTTCCGTTGTTGTTGTTGTTGTTGTTATTGTTGTTGTTGTTGGCGATATTGTTGTTGTAGCTGTTTTTATGTACATATGTAGAAAATATAACAACAGGGACAATAGCCATTTCATTTAAATGCAAATTTCCCATACAGCCCCTGTGATTGTCTTTAGTTATCGATTTTTATCGTTTCCATCGGGGTGCATTAAAATTATTCCGAATAATAAAAATCCCGGACCAAACTAAATAATCATCAAAACACATATTTGTATTTACCATGTATAAAATATTAAAAAAACATTGAGAACTATTTATTGCACTTTTTTTTTTGGTTTTTTTTTTCTTTTTGAAACCATCAATTAATGTGAATGGTCTCATAAAAAAAACGAAAATAAATGTTTCCATTAACCAAATGATAAAATTTGCAAATTTATCTAAACGTTAATAATAATAAAATCACCAACTGATATTTAACCGACAAAGGAGCTCAGTACGTAAAGTAAAGCGTAAATGTTTGCTTTTGAAACTAAAATATTCTAGTTCGATTCGAACTTTATTCCTTAAAATTTAAATTGCGTGATTCTTAGTTAAAGTGTAGGTGCGTAAGACATTATTTAAAAAATGTATCCTTGGTCCTGTACCACAATACTTTTATGACAGTGTTTAACAATCAGATTGTAGGCATCTATAAAAATCTATTTTACTTCCATATAGCCACAAAACTAAATAAAAACTTCCCTGTATTGCTACATATACGAAAAGCGGTAGAGATATCTCTTACGGTTCTACGTCAGTTCTTCGTAACACAATTTAAGAATGTTTTAAGATAAAATGTCTGCGCTGATGTTCAATGAAAAGATTTTATGATGAATATTTTGACCGAAGTGGAAAAAGCTGTAAAGAAAGATTTTCTTTACAGCTTTAATTCAGTTATAATTGAATTAATCATAGTTGATTTTGATTAATCATAATTGATTTTGGATTTAATCTGGGTTTCATTTAAAAAAACAATTTTTTGCGTATCATAATTAAAAGTTGACGAAGAATTGACGCGATACTATCTCTTTCATGTTCTGCTCGGGTGAAAAATCGTAGCGTCTTTATTGAAACATTCTTTATCAATGACGATTCACAGCGGTTAATTTTTTTTATATTTTTGTGTGGTTGTTAGTCACACAATTAACCCTAATCCGGGCTTTTTTTGAGAATATTTCAATTGAAAAACACTTCAATCGTGCCATATTCGACAAAATTCTCAAACTTCAAGATGTTTTTTTTTAAATTTGAATTGTTTTTCTTCCCTCAATCGACAACTGGTAGTTTTTTCTTGAAATGCTGCCCTAAACCTACATTTTTAGGTGGAATCCAACCCCCTCGGGGTACAAGGTTCAAACTTGGTACATGAGAGAAAAACGCTTAATATTTTACTTTCAGACAGGGATGTGAATCGATGATCTCCCGTTCCAACGGCATTGCCTGTACCACTGAGCCATTTGGTTAATCAAATTTATGATACTTTAAAGTTAAAAAGTTAAAGATAAAAAAAAACATTGTGCGAAATTAATACATCAAAATACATTTGCGGGACTGAAAGACACTCTGGACAATTCAATTTCCCAAAATTGTCCTTGATTTATATATGTTTATGCAATCATATAGATAAGTATACCAGTGACGTGCCGTTCTCGGATTCAACGAATTCAATGAATTCGTTGTAAATTACCCATATAACCAAAGGTAAAACATTTTTGTCGTAATAGAAAATCAACCTATCTGTTTTTTTTTTATTTACACAAATTTTGATTTAGTTACTACTATAGAACATAATTGCCTAAAGTTATACGACAGATTCAATTTTTTAAAATTCCTATATACATGTTTTCAGCAAAAGAGCAAAGGAGATAATAGATTTTCTATAAATGTGTTAATATGCGTATAGGAAAGATTTTACTTCGATAGATTCAATTCCGTTGGTTGAATTATTGCGTTGAATGTTGAATATATGGAATTGTTTGCTTAGTAGGGCTCATTTTCAGCGAAAGAGATAGATAGTTAATAGAATGTTGTTAATATATGCGTATAGCAGAAATTTTACTTGGATAGATTCAATTCCATTGGTTGAATATATGAAATTGTTTGTTTGGTAAAGAGTTGTGTGCGTGGTAAGTATTTGTATTTTGTGTGGGTTAATGGATAACCTACTCATATTTTACTTTTGAATTCCTATCACAAATTTTCACGCGACGTCACTGAAGTATACATATGTATGTATAGTATGTCTGTAAATTGGAATCCGTGACTATACATTTTAATGTATTCATGTGCAATTGTGCAATTACAAATGTATTCTATGGTGTAAATGAGCTTTTAATTGATAAATATTTTAATTTGCAGAGTAAACAAAATATAAATTATTTATTAATAAATATTTAAATCACTTGTAAAGAGTATTTTAATGGAAATTTCAATTTAAAATGTACATAAATAAACAGTTATGTTGGTTCTCTGTTGTTTTTCCAACTCAACATTGGTACAATAATAGCTACCTATTGGTAATAAAAATACGGAAGCTCATTCAGTGTTAACATAAATTAGGTTACTGCAGATTTTCACTAGCTGTGCTTAACCATACATATTTAGCAGTATGTTTGAACAGTTTTTAATTATTTTATTGCCAAAATGAACATTCCAGTTATGTATTTTATATTTTAATAGTAAATTTATTTAGTAATGCATTGTTTTATTTTAAATGGAGTTGATTATTAAATGGACATAATGGATTTAAAATTCGACTACCTACCTACATAAATATTTATTTACCTATTTTATACATAACATAGCTATGTATATGTACGATGCACGTACATAGCTATATAATATATGTACAAGTACATGTCTCTATAATTAAATGCTAGCAATTTGTTTATTAGTAATGGAGAAAATGCAAGTCTACTTTCCAAAATTGTTAAGCTCCGTTTATGTAAATATTTGCGTTGGCATTTCGCCATTTGCTTTTTCGCTAAATTGTGGTTAATTGTGAACAGCAAAACCAATGCAATATAACTGAAGTCTTTAGGTCTTTAACTTTATATGCGGAATAGGGAAGTGCTTTTATGTTATAACTTAAGGGTTCCTTAAGTGTAACGCAGAGCGCATTTAAAAGTATCGTTCACGTGTACAAAATATTTGTATTGGGATAGCCCTATGTATAAAAAGTTTCGGTAGCGGAGACCGTATGAAAAACGTATTCGCCTATTTTCTTTTATCTACCTCTTTTTTATTCATCCTATAGGTATTCGGTCCTTACTATTTTCCCAATTTAAAAATTTTATTATTTTCTAAGTGCACCGACCAAATGGCTCAGTGGATTGAGTGGTTGCTTTTGGAGCGGGAGGTCCCGGGTTCAAATCCGACTGGGGTAAA
>JANSTT010019468.1:0-11418 GCA_026745375.1 Platyura marginata
ATTATTTATTATATAGATATATATATATATATATACGTACAAATATACATACAGAAAGAAGTAAGCAAACAAAACATCAAATGTCATCTCTAATAATTACATCAACAAATGATTTCATAAATATGTCAAATAATTACACAGCTCTAACTTATTTCTATCACACCAATTAACTCATTCGCACTATGTTTTATATTACATGAGAGTGTGTAGAGTGTGTGTAGATATAATTTATTTATTTTGTTCTTTTTTTTATTTATTTAAATTTTTAATTTTTAATTTATAGATCCGGTATTATTTTCTCAACTTATTGCTCGGCGGCTGTTTATATTATAAGCGAATAATAATAACGTTGCCAAGGTTTTCCTGGTTATACTCTCCTCAAAAGTAATTAGAAAATTTTTGCACAAATCTCTTCACACCACCATTACCACATGATAATTTAGAGACGAGCGTGTCATATTTTGAAATTTGATTTTTATTTTATTTTTTTTCGGTGGTAGCTTGGCTGTGAGAAGCTCAAAATAAATGCAGAAAAAATTCGTAATTTTTTTCGTCTGATTTTTTGTTTGTTTGTTTTTTTATTCGTTTTAAAAACGGTGTGGAAAACTTATTTTTCATGCAAATAAAAGAATTATCCGATAAAAATTGATGTGCAGACGGTTTGTTGGTAAAGGAATATTCATTTGCTGATTAATTTTGTGAGCATTTAAAAATTTTATTACGTTTTATATTTACGGAGGAGACGTCTTTCTAGACTGTATGGAAGAGTGGTGAAATTAGCTAATTCGAAATAAATAGAACAATTTGCATTATCATATATTTGTAGAATGGATATGTGCTGTGTTGGAAGTTATTTTTGGGGTTATGACACATCTACTTATGAACAAATATGGACCAATTGAAATTTTTTTTTTTATCTGACTTGTCCACACAACTTTTAGCTCTCATCCACTATAGGCGAAATAATTTTGATTTCATTTTTTCCATTCAATCATTGGTCAGTGAATAATTTTCTGTGTCTGTTTGGAAAACGATACTAGAACATATTTTTGCCTTTGGAGACATTTTCTAATCAAATCGAATTTGGTGACATTATTATTCAATCGACAATCGACAGAGGTCATTATGATGATAATCAAATATAATTTTTAGACTGATCCAGTACATCAATTTATATCGCTTCATCAGTGGTACCAGACCAAATATATATTAGTTACAATAATTGATTATTCTCTGTATGACCACTTTCGAGAGACGAAAGAGAAAGAAGGTAAAGCGTAGAAAGAAAATATTTACAATTTTATGATAATGTAAATGAATAAAATCCTCAGCTCAATCATTCCGTTTTTCAGCTACGGAGAAAATTGTTTCATTTCCATTACATAAAATGCTTAATTACTAAATGGTATAACATTACAACACTAATTAGTTACTTTATACATAACATCGATGGTTAATTGTCAAAAGGCTCTAACCCTCATTTTTCAAATTTTTCAGGAGAGAAAAAACTAAATATTTGTTCAAAGAGATGATAGGGGCCGTTTAAAAAGCGGGGAAAACCATATTTTTTTGTGAAATTTAGTAAAATAATATTGCCAGATAGTGTAAAATATCCCAAATAACCAAATTTCATAAAAAAACCATTTTTGAAAAAAATAATGTTAGAGCCTTTTGACAAATAACCATCGACCTACTTAACAAATAATATGATATCAAAATTTTTCTTGTAATAGTTAATTTTTTACTTGTAAATTTCTATTTTTTCAATTTAATCATCATCGCTCAAAAACAAAAGAAAATTTTTGACATAAACTTAACTTCTCTATTTATAAATAATAGATGGCACCACTTACTTGCACAATTGATGTATTTGTGGCTCTCTAAATAATGAGTAACAGTCTTCACATATTCTGTCTAATCGGTAAAATATTGATTTGTTAAAGACTCCCTTGCATTCAATCTCAAAAAATGTGCTCCTTTTAGCTAAACTGTGATGTGGCAGGCAATTGATTAATGGTACCAACGCTATAATCAGTGCCACCGAGATAGCCAGGTTTCGGGAACGCATCTGAAAAATGATAAAAAAAAAAAATTAAAAAAAAATTTATTGAAAGTTTTTCGATATTTATTTTATTTCAAAAATGGTGGACACATTTCGGCGGCCATTTGCTAATATAGTTCAAGTCAACAGTTCTGACAAATGGCCACAGATTTATTATTTATTACTAAAAACCTACGACCCTACAAGTTATTAAGCGTGATGATGTTTTTTAAATTCTTATAAAAATATTAAAAGTACAAAATGTCAGTTTAATTTTTTTTTATTCGCTACCTCTTAATTATCAATTTTATTCTTCCAAACATCTATGAGTGTCCAAACTTTCATCAACATTTTCATCATCCCTCTTCCTCACTTAATTTAGATGCAATATATCGAAATTGACAGACCATCGGTCTTGCGGACTCAAAGACTACAAAAACGTATTATTCTAGAGATGTTGACTAACCTTAAGACAACATCGTGTCTTTAACTGACTCGTAGATTTATTTTTATTTGTTTTCTTGTGTAATATTGTATTTTACTGTACATTACATATGGTTTCAAGTACAAGGTTTATTGTGTCACTGACTTTCCTTGACTCAAGAGTTTTGTGTTTTTTTTTTCTTCCAAAATTAGCTTTTGGGTTTTTTTTTTGTTGTTGTCATGTTACCGCCGCACCAGTCGTCAACAGTTGATTTGTATTATAATTAATGGTATTTGCTAAATCTAAAATTAGACATGTAAAGTACTTATACATTCGTGCTAATTGATTTCTATTAGTGTATTGATTGGAGAACAATATCTTTGATGAAAGATGGTGACAATCTCATTAGAATCATTTGTTTAATGTAAGTTTTTTGTTGATAATCCAATTTTAGTGAATTTTAGTGTTCCTAGTAATTGTTTCCAAAAGATGGATTTGTTTATTAGTTAGTAACTAGTAAGTTTTATAATAAAAGGTTTTTTTTTTTGCAGTACGTGTTTATCTGAATATTTTTAATGAAATCTTACTTTGAAAATAAGACGCCCATTTAGTTGAGGAAACATACGGGATTTTTATTTTTTAAATGCATTGTAGATATCTTATTTGACCCTCTTATACCACCACCTGGAGCCTAATTTTTGTAAAAATTCAAGAGCAATAGAGAACTTCAGAATGGGAGAATGATTAAAAAAAAAAAAAAAAACTTTTCCGTAACAAAATTTACTTAAATAAGATAAAATGTTGCTCAGTACGGTGAATGCCGTCCATTCTGATATATTTACATATTAGCTGAGAGTTGAAGTAATTGAAAACTTATATTTCAAGTACCATAATGTATGATGCGTATATATGTACATACATATTATGAAAACTTATGTACCACAGCCATTAATTAATAGTTAAACGACAATCTTACACACATGAAATATAAATAAATCTTGAGGTTGAAATATTATGATTATCATCAGAAAAACGTTAGTATAGTTAGGTACTTTTGAAATGAACTCGACTATAATATCAACTTTCAAAAAGTTTTTCGTATTACATGGATAAATTACATCGCCTAAGCCATGTCTACATAAACATTTGCACGTTTCCGATGTGACGAAGAAAATTTATGTTCAACAGGTGCTTCGCCATGGATTAAGAGTTTTTATAGCTTCGATAAAATTTATGTGGTACACGTTGATAAGCGGTTAATTCATGATTTTCTTTGAACTGAGATAATAATAATATTAATATAATCGACTTACTGTTCATAATATTATTTTAGTCTAGGTTCTAGGTACTAGCAGATTTATTCTAAAATACTAATCTATAGGTACATATTTAGTACTTGAGTATTTTGATTTGAAATATTTTTAAAATAATTATTGTTTAATACTCATAAGTTCGAGTAGCTCCAATGTCGAATACTTGTAAGTGAAATTAGTAAAAATACTTAAGGATTTGTTTTTTTTTAAAACTTAGTCCTACATAATGTCTACAAATAGGACAATTTCAAGTAGAATTTTTTGGGGTTCTACCTCTCTCCAAGTAGTTTCTCCAGTTTTTCAAGTAGGCACTTTTTCAAGAATTTAAAAAGACATCCTTTTTTTATATATAAATAATTAACTAATTAATCCTTTTTTATATATAATTTACATACATATTTGAATTCCAAATTTTTAGACATTTTAGTCATCTACTCGTAAACAAATGATTGAACAATTTTTTAGTATGCTTTGTTCTGTCAAGTTAAAAATCTCTACAAATCCCAAAGCATCGATCCTTCAATAAGAACATCAACATTTCTACATTAGTTTAGTTAAATTTTGATCGATATCTGAACAACCTGACACGCGCCGCCAATCTCAATTATGTCCAAGTCTTACCATGGAGCATACATTTTAAAGTTCCACAAAATCTCATGGATAAACAAGATTTCTAGATTAGCTGATATTTCTTCGTATGCAAATTTGGTTTTTGAAATTATTATTATGAGAACCAGTCTTTAATTAGAAAAAAAAAAAATTAGAATAAGTTTCAAATAAAATTTTACATTTCACATTATTTCCTTACTTTAGCATATGAGTGTGAGTCACGCTATAAAATCTCAACGCTGTCCAACAGACCCGACTCGTACATTTTTGTTATAAGTGACAGGTGAAAAACAAGATTTAAAAAATTCCATTCCATACTAGTTTTACACGTAACATGTTTTAAAGTGCCCAAGCACATTTTCACATTTGCGCTGTTTTTATAACGAAAAAAAAAAGAAAAAAAAAAAATGTCTATTTCATGAGTGTCTGAATAAAGCACTGCCGCTGCTAATGTAATTTCCGAGACAACGTGGCACCATCGCTGCAATTGATTGAACATAAAACATGTGTGGTTCCGCCAAGTTACATTTACGATGTTTATTTATATTACTTGAATGCTCAGGTGATAAATGATAAGCGCAAAAATAACAATGATCAGTATTTAAACTTACTGTATGTATGTTTGTATGTATATGTACATGTGCATTTAAGATCGAATTTCATTTATGTTACTTTCTGATTAAAAGGTTAGTAATTTTGTATGTTTGTGGATTTTAGAAAGCGTACATTAAGTCAAGGAAAAGGAAACTAAGGTGTATTTGGTGATCTTAAGGTTAAGTTAATTAATTATTCAATGATCATATGATTTGTATCAAAAATGGAACAAACATAATGTGTCTTTTGACCATAGGGTTTCTTGAATTGTTGTGATAGTAAAAAAAAAAACTATCAACTGATGATCAGGGGATTCACAAGCACAACCAAAAAAAATTATTCAAACTCCCAAGAGTTTGTATATAACTACCTCTCTAGTAGTTTTGACTACCTACTTACACGTTTAGAGCAAAAAATCGGTATATTATCAATTGCAATGATGAATCGATACAATATACCGCCGCCATATCGATAGCCGACGATGTTTACAATTATGACGGGCACGCCAATATTTTATATTAGAACATACTCACAAAATCTTAGACTGATCATTATAAAAAAAAGACATCAGGAAAATGCCCAATGCCGTATCTGAAACATTGCCGTGCTACACCGTGTCTGTCTTCTGTTCGAAATTGTGACGTTCTTCAGATGCGCATAGTATACTCGATCATTCTATTGGTAAATCTCTACGTAGGAAGGATCAACCCAAAATGAACGAAGATCATTACTAACAAATTATGTATAAATTTATTTATTAGAACTTAGAACTTTTTAGCAGTTCAGTCTTGTACTAAGATATCTAATTAAATTTTCAAACATTCATTTATGAAAAAGTCTATATTTAATTGCACAATTCTCAGTGGAATTAAACGTTTAGAAAATGCATTATACAACTTTTAAACATCTACAATTCCTACACATTAATGTGCAATTCATGGTGCTATTACACACACACACACACACACATACACACATACATAGATCCACGTACTCGTACATGATGCATACATTACTAATTAGTCAATAAGAACGTTACATGCATTTTCCAACAAGATATTATGGCGGACAGGCTACGCTCCTGGCCTTAGTGGTACCATACTGTCTGTAAAGACAATCTATTTTCGGACGAGCGTTGTATAAATAAATAATTTGTTTCATGTGCGTAAACTAATTAACTTCTGAATAGTTTATAATAGCAACACTATCTTGTTTGGCGTGAACAAGAATAATGTTTGTTGTAGTAGAGACGAGTTAATGATCTTAGTAGAGAATTATACTGCATTTTCATAGGTCTGCCACTGATCTTTTTTTCTTTTTAAACACATGCGTTTTTGTTGTGTGTTGGTTTTGTGTTTAATTAGTACAAAAACAAAAAAGAGTGCAACATTGTTTATCGCTTAATTAAACTGGAAAATTGCAAATGTATTACAGCTAGTATAGCAATTTATGAATATATATTAGTCTGTTAACATTAAAAACGTAACGAAATTAATGTTATGTACTAGTACATTGTACATGTAGCGTATAAAAATCATATTCATTAACTATTTGTGTGACCTTTGGAAGTGTTCACTGTTCAAGTCTCAACATTCTCTTTGATTTATTCTGAAGTGTGCGTTTAAATTTTAGCTTAATATCTATTTTTCGCTTATAATCTTCTATCTAACTGGCTTGTTAGTTTGTTCCTATAGTTTGTACTTATACGATCCGCTGGTAATCTGTAGTTTTCGATATCGATATACTTCATACTGTACAGAGAGTATATCGATATCGAAAACTATCGTGTGACACATATTCGCGAATAGATTCGGCCCCAGATTCACATATTTTTACAAATACACCAATCCGTCTTAAGTTGTGAGTGTTTGTGTCAATTGGTCTTTTTTCGTTGTTGTTAACGAAATGACTTATAGCTGCGCAACCGTCTCTTGAGAAATATGTCCTCTCACACTCTTTTTGTAGTTGCGCAATATGTACTATTAGGACATTGTAGTATTGGTGGTTGTGACAGAAAACAGAATTAGCCTTTTATTATGAATGGATTTAATGAGTTTTAACTGGGCTTAACAATGTCACTTCCTGACTACCAAAAGGTTCACAACTTGATTTTCATAGATCAATTAATTTCCGACTCCATTCTCATTCCTATATAGTTTGGTGGCTTTCAATTCGCGGCCAGATTAAGCGTGGATATTCTATTCCCATCATAGAGGGTGCTACGCAGGTAAAAAAAATAACCAAATCTTTTATATTGGATCGTCTTACAAGGTTGGAGCGATTCTTTGGCCTATGGGTTAATTTTTGTTTATTCTATAGTCAAAATTTGGCAAAACTTATTAATTTTTTATGACTAATTATAGTGTACTATACTTACATACATACATGCATTTGTAAATAATGTAAAACTTCACATAATAATTATATGGTAAAATAAACGTGAGAAAATATTTAGTTCCGATTTAACATCATACAATTTCTGGGTGTGTTCCATGTAAACGGGGCAAATTGGAATCATTTCATTTTGTATATATATATAGAATTACAATTTTAAAATGAAATTAATACCAACAATTGCATATATATCGTAAATATAAATGCAACTAAAATTACCATGACTTGTCAATTTCAAATGCATTCAAATAACAGTAATAATAAGAGACAATTATTGTTACGCGAAGGACATTAAATGCGTAATTGAAACCAATTCACTTAATATAAAACTGACAAAACAATCAATAAATGGAAAAATTATTAGATTAATTATTGTGGTTAGATATGCTATTTATATACCTACATATTTAGTCTTTGAAGATGTTTTTTTTTGTTGTAATTACATACTTATGTACATATATAATTTCTTTAAATGTAAACATCTTAATTAAACAGTTGACATTTATGTAAGTGCAAAAATGCCGACACCTAGGCCCGTATGCAAGAACACAAACACACACACACATAGATTTTAAACGTAGACTCGAATTAAAACAATTTCACGTTCGGTTAATATTTTAGCCAAAAATAATTCGAACCTTGACAGAAAATTGGCATTAAAGAGTAGTTGGTATTGCGGCCTGCTTGCAAATACGGATCCTAATTAGATTATTAGTTTGATTAATAATAATTTGAAAAAAATAAAAAATTATTAATAAAATCAGACTATAATAAGACTCTAAAGGTTTAAAGACTAAAAAAAATTCAACATCCCGCCGCTATGGGCCTACATTCAATTTATAATTATTTATGTATTTTAAAATTCACACAAAAAAGTCATAGATAATTTAAAAAAAAAGTAGTCAGTTGAACTGACTAGTGTAATATAACCGTAATGAATTTATCGTCAACTTCTAATGTTAAAATAAATTACTAAGAAAAATACTATAAAATTGATTGCTGCGCCATAACGGTAGGGCGTCGAACTATTTGTATTTGTTACTGAAATCTTCATTATAGTATAATCTATAATTTATGTTATAATCATTTTTTATTCTCCACTGTAAGATGGACAATTTTGTATTAGGACTTAAAATTTTACGAGAAAGACGTTGATAGTACGGTCAATATTAAGAAACGTTTGAAGCTAGCCTCACACATCTATAATAATGAACATTTCATTATTAGACGAAATAATTATAAACCATACCAGTTATAATAGTAATAAATATCATTATAATAGTCAGTTGAACTGGCTATGTAATTTTTGGTCAATATAATAAAAACTGCCAACAGATGTTTAATTCTAAAGATTTTATTTAAAAGTAGCATTAAAAAGATAAACTGTCTCTTTATTGACACCATCAAATCAGCTCAATTGTTTGTAGAAAAAAAAAAAATCATAAATGACATAAAACTCAAAAAATCCTAAGACAGCACGTTTCAAGGTATATAATAATTGCAAAATATAACAAAGTATTTGTCGTAAATCCTACCGATTAGATTAGATTAATGTGGCTCATTTAGTAACAGCTCTGTGGGCGTGTGCGTATACGTTAAACATTCACGTGCCTCCTTTTATAAATTTCGTCACAGATTATACCGATTGATTGAAAATTGAAAAAAAACCACGTACAACACTATGTACAACATTATTTTGTTGATGCCTAACATCTTTTCTTTTTACAAAATAAATGCAATCAGAATTTACAATTATATTTTCCAAAGAGCTTTGTGCAACTTGTTGTATGTACTCGGTACACAGCACAGATAAGAGGTTGGAAAGTGTTAAACATTCTTTTAAAAAAAAAAAAAAAACTTTTACATAACATTTTTCCGATTATAAAGTAGTTATAATTTACGGTTCATATATGGAGGTCACAAGTACTTGTGTTTATGACTCACGATTAATAAAATGCAATGTTAGTGTTTAGCATTTAGTTATTATCGGGATTAGGTTTTTTATTAATAATAGGTAATAATAACAAATAATCAATAAAATTAAAAGTCTACAATTATTTTGCTTTGAGTTTTAAACATTTTGTGACTTAATAGCATCATCAAAAATGTGATGATTTAAGGTACTTTTCGGGTACAAAAGGACAAAAAGGAAATTAAAATATAATTAGAACAAAAATGTATTAAACTTTTTCTTAAAACATAAAATGATCGCCGACGGGTCTTATTACTCTTTGATAGGAAAATTGTTAACTGAAACATATGATTGGAAAAATTTTCAGATATTTTCTGTTGCCGCACTAAAATAATTAAAAAAATTAGTTGCAAAAATTATAAAATTAAATTAATTATCTAAGAATATTTATGTATCGACCAAAGAGACTTTAAAGTGAGAGATTTTTCATTGTTTATTTGCCAGAAACGGTGATTAAAACGTAAATGATTTTCATTTATTTGTAGTAGCTGTATTAAAAAAAAACATTTGACAGGCTTAGAGGTAAACCGTTGTAATGTTACTCAAGTAACCAACCGGTTTTGGCTGTATTTGTAACTGCATATTAAAGAAAACTTTTAGGATACGCCCCCTTTAATGAACAACAATTTTATACAATTCGTTTGTGAAGATAAAAATGGGCTGCTAGAGAAAAACAAAACATTTAGTAGGTTTCAACAGAAAGTAAAGAATCTAGTAAAATTAGTGATAAAATATTTGGATTTTGATTCATCTCAAATTTTATATTCAAATTCCGACACAGTTCATCTTCGCCACATGGCATACACTGGGCATCAAGAGTATTCGTAAAAATTACATTATATACGAATACTCTTGATCCCCAGAGTATATCTTGATGAATTGTTCGGAATAAATTGTCCAGGATGAAAAGTTCGGCTACCAATTATTCTCGGTACGTCACACTGCATATTTTTAAAGTAAACTTAAGAAATTAAATAACAACCAGTACACAAATGTGTAGGTGGTGGTGACAGTTTGATTTTCATAAAAAAAAAACCTTTTTTTACTTCATAATAAGGGAAAGTACATCGATCAAATTGCTGAAATACTTTTTATTACAATTTGCCAAGAAAACCAAGACATATTGTATCCAACAACGCATAAGTATACATTTATATTTACACGACATTACATGAACTTTCTTTCTTAGCCATCGATAATAATCTCTATAAAGCACCTGATTTGGTGTAATTTTATTAGTTACCGGACAAGAGTGGTAAACATAATTTTATTTCCGATACATTCTTATAACCACTTTTATTATTATGTAATAATAATGTAATTATTTAGGGGCTAATGATCAAATATTGGCATTGTATAAGTATTTTACCTATGCGTAATACAATGATGGTTAATATATGGATCGATTCATGCTGTGTGAAAAAGCAAATAAATCAAGTCTTGACACTTATTGTGTGAAAAAAAAAAAAAACAAAAATGAATGAAACTGAGCCGCAAAATAAAAAGAAAAAAAAATTTTCGGTACGTCTTCATCAACCAACAATCGGTCGGTATAGTCTCTCCAAAAAAAAAAGATCAAGATCGATTTATTAATAAAAATTTCTATTGTAAACATTGCATGACATGTGTTTGTGTGTGACTTAAATATCCTGGCGCCTATTCCTTACCATTTCAATAAATTTTTGTTGTATACACACACATTCCATAAAATGATTGTCGGTAAACGTACACACTTTTCCTGGAACAAAAATCCCACAACAACTACTCAAAATTGTATTAACCAAAAAAAAAAAAAAAAAACCAAAAAAAAAGAGGTTTCTGAAATGTTGCCACCCAAAAATAAGTTACGATAGCTTTATTTTTGAATTGATAATAAAAAAAAAATATATAGAAATGTCCGCAGAGTCAATTTTAATTGGCTTCGGATAGCAAATTTATTGCATACGACTTCCTATTTATATACATACATATCCCCGTATGTATACATATTCTATTGCTGGTAGGTATATATTTAGATTTAATATTTATTTATATATTTACATACATATATGGTCATATTGCTATATAATAT
>JANSTT010019469.1:0-11416 GCA_026745375.1 Platyura marginata
ACTAAATCGCTATTGTTGAGTACATAAATAATATAGTTTTTATTAAGTATAAGATAAAATATATGACGCAATTATTATTATAAAAATAGTATAAAATTAATGTGGAAATAATTATTTTAAATAATGAAACATTTTTTGCATGTAATAAAACATTTTATTAATGTGGAGACTGCATAGAAATAAAAAAAAAAAAAAAAAAAATTAAAAAAAAACAAGAGTGAATATTTGTGATCCCCTGTAATACCTGCTCACATTTTTTGTTTTTTGTGGTATACACACATTAATTTATTTGTGGAATGTGTTTTGTTTTTACTGACGATGCATATTTGAAATTATCGTTAAGTTAGAATGTCGAAGGATTGAAACCACAATAGTTACAGACTATAAGTGGAGAGTTGGATATGAATTTTGTGCAATTTTTATGCTACCTTTATGATCTTGATTTCTTTATGGTTGTCCGATCAACCAATCAACCTTCATAAATAATACAGAAAAAAAAATTGATTTGAGTCACCAATATGGCATTTTGATTAATTTCCATATTTCTCCTCAATTGCTCGTTTTTTAATTGGTTTTTTTACCTTTTTATTTTCATTTTTTGTAATTTTCTAAACCCCTAAATATTTCCCTGAAATCACATCTGCGGGGTGGTGGTGACTTGAACTCGGATAAGTAATTTCTCCAAAATTGCGGAAAAAAAAACTAAGTCCTATTAAATGCAATCGTGTTGGTTTCGTGCGGATCGATAAAGCACAAAAATCATCTCGAAAACCGATCTACCCTATTTTTGTTTTTATTTTTTTAAGTAATATTGCAACTCTTTACTCATAATTCGGTTGACTGTCGACTGTCCCTTTTGTCTAATTAAAAGAAACAACAAAATAATTTCGAAAACGCTAGTAAGTACAACACGTATAACAATAGGGTACTGGTGTTTTCATTGGTTTTATTGGAAAATGTATACGCTTCGTATCTGTTATGTAGGTACTTCTGATTTATTTTAAAAATTAATTGCACTGGAGTCTATTGGTTGAATTTTCTGTTTTGGACCCAATAAATCTATTTTTTACTATGCTTTGTCTTGGGTCACCTTTAATAATTTATCTGTGCCAGAATTTACTTTATGAATTACATAGATGAACAGGTCACCTTAAGACTATTATAAAAAATCTTGAGAATGTTCGATTTTTCTTTCTACTCCTGTTATCCTCTAGTCTAGATCAAGCTGTTAATAAATATTTGAAAAACCGAATTTCTGATGTATGGAGAACACATTCCATTTGATTGTGACGCAATTCTTTTAAATATTGTTGACAGCGCCAAATGTGACTTTTTTTTATGTTACCTAACGTTCAGACGAAAATCTAAAGTTCTACAGAAAATTCACGAACAAGCTTTCATCACAAAAGCAGAAAAGTTTTTATAATGGAATGAAAAGTTTGTTATATGTCATTATTAAATTTAATTAAACTTTAGAAGGTAAAATTTCTTTAAACTTTCTCGTGCATATCACATATGTACAAATTGTACCTACCTACCCCTACCCTTTCCCATATTCGTATATGTAGGTACCTAATAAAATTTAATATTTACTTTTGTAAGCCCTTAGTACATATATTTTTCTTTTCCTTTTCCCAGAACTGTTTTGTCAAGAAAGATCTTATTACGAAAGAGTAAAGCTTATTCCCGTAGCTCATCCTTAAAATAAACCAACAAATTTGTCTGTCTATTGTCAGTCGTACACACTACCCACAGTCATAAAATGTATGTAATATTGTTGAAGGTTGTTTTTTTTCTTCTTCAAATAAAGTACTCCCACTCTCTCTCTCTCTAGACTCTTAAGAGAGGATTTAAAGCGGAACACATTTTTGTGTTGTTGGTTTGTAATCGTATATAATAAATGTAGACAAATGTAGACAAACGGCTTTTTGGAAAAAGCCTAATACAAAAATAATTAAATAAAAAAAAATTGAAAAACTTCTACCAGCCACACTGCCCACCAGACAACAAGCAAAATAGGACATTTTATAGTACATCCCATAGAGATATTTGAAGTTGAACTTAACAGAGTCTAGTGCTAGTCAGTCAGTGAATAAGATGCTTTATTGTTTCTACATATTTAATTAAGTGAATCCTTTTGACCTTTCGTATGGATTTTTAGTTCTTTGTATAGAGAACAAAAGAGAGGTTATCGTGCAAAGCTCCCTTATATATGACTTTTGTGATTTTTCATTATTTTATAGAAAGAAGATCTGTACAGATGGTTGAAATCTTGTTCATATCAGAATGATAAATTTTTCGATATATGCAGAGTTGCATCTAGATAGGGTAATTTTGTACATAAAAAAGGATTAAGAATAATTTGCTAATAATCAACTTTAACTGTTAAGGGTTAACTTTTGACGAAATTTTGTTATACTAAAGACATATTTAATTAGGTTTTTTTAAATAATCTTAAACCAAATTATTCATGTCCTCTTTCGTTTCTGCTCTGAATATATACTAAATACATACAGGATGAGGGTATATTGTGCAATGTCAATATTTCTCTTTATTTCTTAAGAGAGTAGGGGCCCGTGTAATCTTAAAAGTAAAGTTAAATGTATAACAGTGTTGTTCAGTCATCCTCAATAATTCATTAAGGACATTCGTATAACATTCTAGTTATTTAATTTTAGTTTTGGTCATAGGCTATAGCTATAGGATATATTGATGGTTATTTGAGAAATGGTTCTAACATAAATTTTTTTTAAAATGGTATGAAATCTGGAAATTTGGGATATTTTACACTATCTGGCAACACTATTTTACTAAATTTCACAAAAAAATATGGCATTTCTCCGCTTTTCTTTTTCTCCTCTCTTTTCACGTTCTCTTCGTTGAAATGCTGTGTAAAAATATTTAGTTTTTTCTCTCTCCTGAATGAAAAATGAGGCTTAGGGCCTTTATACAAATAACCATCGATATGCTACATTAAAGACAGGCTCTATGAGAAAGGAGATATAAATAGAAAGAAAGAGAGAAAGAGAGAAAGAGAGAAAGAGAGAGAGAGAGAGAAAAAAATCAAAATATATATAAAAAATTTTTTTTTTTTTGCTTAATTGGACCATTTTGACTGAAATCTTATTTATGGTAGAGGTCAGTTTTTCTTATAATTCTTATACTGTCTAAACATCCGGGCTTTGATATTTTAATTATTTTTTTTCAATTGCACTAAATTAAAACAACAGGAATTTAGGAAATGATCGAATTAGTTATCGCAATATATGCATCACAACAGTGAAAGAAAACCTTTCAAATTAAAATTCTTTTTCCAATATGTGAATTGTTAACATTCCGCCATCCATTATTAAAAACGAAAATGACACGTTTATATTTGAAATTTATGTATTTTAAGAAAATACATTTTGCTATTCTGTCCAAAATATTGTAAATATGCATTATTAAGAAAAATTATTAGAAAATACGTTTTTTGTTTTGTTTTTTGTAATTAACTATTAAACAAATTATCTTACATAATTATCGATATTAATACAAAATTGTATGTAAAAAATTTTTGTTTTGGAGTTTTGTTTAAAAAAAAATAAAAAATTACTAAAAAATAAATAATGTGACATTAAATACACATTACAAAAAAAAAAAAAAAATTATATGTTTGGTGTTGGAAGATTTAAAGCAGTTTTAATTTTTAGAGCGTTTTAGCTAAATAAAAGTTTCTTTTAAAAACAAAAACGTCAAAAAATACTTTTTAAATAAATTTTAATAAATAAATAATAAATAAAATAAATGCAAATAATTTTTGTAAAAAATACATTTATTCATGGCATAGTTATTTGTGGTTGTTAATTTTTATATGCAACAAAATACTAATTAAGAATACAACCTACCTACCCCCAGCAAAAAAAAAATAAAATAAAAATAATAATAATAAATAAATAAATTAAAAGTCAATCAATAAAAAATTTACAAAAAAAAAAATTTAAAAAAAAGATGAAAAATATTGTAATGCACAGCTATTTATGATTATATTTTGTCAATAATGTTAAATAAATCCAAGAACATGTTCAATAAATAATTTGATCTACAAACATTAATTTTTTAATTTTAGTTTAATGAACTCTAACCCATACCTATATAGTTAAACATTAATTTGTATCGGTCTATCTATAATCATTCTCAGTGATGCCACCTGTGATAAATAAAATTTTATTATAAAAAAAAATGGTTGTCACTCTGCCAATAACATAGTGCCTATAAATGAGAAGAGACAAAAAAAAAAACCAAATATCATAGTTTTGGCACACCTGATCCACCCTGTTACCTATAACCATAATCATCATCATCATCGTCATAGTTTTTTATTTTTTTAAAACCTCTGTCCCTTTTTACATGCCAGCCATGACACATACCCAGAATCCCCTGTCGTACACATAACGTAAAGGTATTGATGGTGCACGATTCCATAACCAAAGTAGGGCGGTCGCCAGTGTGTATGGAAATATTGCTGGCAGACAAATAGACAATAGACCGATGCCGATAATCTTTAAATGCATAAAACTTAGAGAGTGCAGTGAAGTCGTTATAGATATGTAATGTATGAGCAAATCGATATTATAATGGGAAATCGATATTTTATTGCTTTTTGTTGTCGTGAATTTATTTTATGGTTAATATGGTTGGGAAAAATAATGGATAAGAGCATTTATCGTTAAGTGTTCGTTTGCTGATATGGACAAAATTGTGTTTTTAATTTGGTGCTTTAAACTATGACCTTATTGTTAGGTAGATAAGTAATTTGGATGAATCACTGATAATTTTATGATTTATTGATGACATGGTACTAGGCCATCCCACATATGCTCGTATGATAAGAAATGACAAATGATGTTAAAGTGATTGAAAAACGGTTATCTACGATACAATAAAGCCATAAAAAGGGACGATTTAAAAAAAAATCCTACTCTTCTCACATCTCACATTATTTATTATTTTTTATATCCGTACGATGTTATTCAAAGCATATTATAACTTTGTAGAATGTAACGCTCCTTAATATATATATTTTTAACGCCATTGTCTTTCTTGTAAAATTCTAAGTCGAAATATGGATGGTCCGTTCCGTCTGTAATCAAGATGCAGTAGTGTTGCCAACATTTATAAATTACTGAATAGATTATTTTTATTATAACTAATTAAAGGCAATTGTTTTTGTATTTAACAGGGTCTTCAGGGGCGAACAACTAGAACATTCCTTAATGGACGCCAAAAAGTATTATTGTATGTATATGGATAATTGAATAACCTTGGAATTTCCATAATTACTCTAAATACCACTTTAAATTGAGGAATAGTCATTTGAGTTACAAAGATATTTACTCGCACCAACTATATTTCTATATATGTACATAGATTTAATTAACATATACCTTTTTATATCTTTATAGTATGTATACGGAATGCTTAAGATATTTTCGGAAACATTATTTTGGGGATGTCTACACAAGCTCAAGTATTTTGTAATAATTATTTAAACTTCTAGGTAGATTGTGCTCTGTAATGGTATCTATGTATGTATGTATACTATATATCTATGTGCCCGCTTAGCAGATTGTTTACAAATCTCTTTAACTTACAAATTTCTTAGAGTTGGAGGTTACTTTTGTCCAAAAGTATATACACAACACAACACAAACATATATAGAACGACCCACGCAGATTTTGTTCTGTTGACGGTACAAAGGGATATTATCAAGGAACAATTTGGCAAACTTGTGAAATACTTACTTTGTTTAAGTTAGCAGTAACATAATCGGTGGTGACGTCAATATAATAAATAAGATATAAAAAGAACACAATAAATAAACGATGTCTATAAATTAAATCTACAATAAATTAATGCGGTTGGTAACCTGATTCTCATTAAATTTAGGAAGGACCGTTTTTGAAAGATTTATTTTATTATTGAGTAATATAATTAATTAATTAAGACGATATTTAGTTTGGCAATAAGTGTGTTTATGTAGGTAAGTTCATAAACATGTACCTACTGATGAGCAGGGTTGTTAAAGTAACCCATTTTTTCGAATTTGTTACATTTGTTGCCAAACTGGTAATAAATGAAACAAATGTAACAAATGGAGCAAACTAATACGATTCTGTCCAATACCGATTCTGTTTGACATATGTACACTTAAATGAAATAACTCCATCCAAAGACATTTTCAGACAAGACATTGGCCAGAAATAATAAAAGAAAAATTATTTGTAAATTAAATTTGAATAAATGGGAGAAAAGATCATTTTTTTGTTTTGCAAGTATCAATTTCAGTTAAAAATCAACAAGAATCATCATTTCTGGTAAAGATTTACAAGACTCATCAATCCAATATCGAAAAATAAGGACTTTCAAAAAATCTAATTTTAAAATGCAGCGCTATTTATGGGTTGAGCTACCTGTTTTCAATTATAAACTCTTGATCCTGGTATTTTTTCGAATTAGCCATTTTTTTCACCATTTTCGTGGGTTGAATAAAAAATAAAAAATAATGTCCGTCTGTCCGTGATCAAGATTCAAGATTCCAGCTGAAGCTAGAAAGCTGAAATTTTTTTGGAGCAAATTGGATAAAAAATAGAGGAGGCTGCAGTACAGTGTTCACCTAATTTTGATATAAACCATCCATTTACTCGAAATGTAGAAAAAATGAATATGACAACAATTATAGAGAATACAAAAATGAAGATTTCTTTTATAAACCAAAAAGTTGTACGACCTAGCGTTATAGCGCTGCAATCAATTTTATTGAATTTCTAGGGTTTTTAATCATTTCTCGAAAAGTATTTATATTACGGAAAAAATGAATATGACGAAAATGATAGAGAATAAAAAAATGAAGATTTCATTCGTAGACTAAAAATTTCCACGAAATACCGTTATGGCGTTGCAATCAATTTTATGTCATTTCTAGGGTTTTTAATCATTTGTATTCAATTTACTCAATTATATTTATTGTACAGACAAAATAGACACGTACAAAATTGTAAATAATACAGAAGTAGCCAATTTTTCCTTCTTTACTGGTTTAAAAAAAAAGTGTGTATGAATGCATTCACATTCCATTAGATATTAGAAGACGTCGTACCTGGTACATATACAATGTGTACGTATCTAGTTAGAGTTTTTATTAAGCTGCCATTAAAATTCCAAATTTAAAACATAAAAAAATTCTCTCTTATGAATTTGGACTTTCGTATCCGAAATGTGGTGCTCTGTTGATATTTTCTCTTTCTCAGAAACACAACGTTCATAATAAACATGGTGCGGTTTCTGATTTTTTAAATGATGTATGGTGGTGATCAAAGAGCTTTTTGTGTCAAACAATACATTACAGTATACCTTCAGGGAAAATATGCCTTTAAAAACAAATTTATAATGTACAGGAACATACATACAATAACAAACATAATTACACTTATGTATGTATAAAAAATATCCTATTCATAAAAAATACAAAATAGTAGGGTAGCCAACAAAATAATATTTTGTACATGAATTTTTCATTTTTTTTTTATTCAAAGCTTTTTCATACAAGGCACGGATATGACATGACATGTAATTAAATTAAATACATACATAAATACATATATGAATGAAAGTTTTTTTTTCTCTCTGGGTGTGGTATACTTGTGTATATGTATGTATATATAGTATATATGTAATATGAATGTACATTTTTAACATTTAATTTAATTTTATAATTAATTGATGATAATTGCATGTGTACATGTAGACAAAAAATATTACTGTAAATACAATATGTATTCGATGTGGCATAGAAATAGAATTTATCCTAAATGGGATGAAATAATGTATCTTAAAGAGTTAACTTTTTCAAACATTTTTTTTGACAAAAAATGCTGAAAATTCAAAATAATATAAAAATAAAAAATTTCAAATTTATTAGTAAGAAAGTTCAAAATTGTGTCACTTATTATTACGAGCCGCCACTGAAATGTTGGCACAACCCCACGCACTCTCTTTAATACATTTATTTTTTCTCTGTCTATAATTTAAATATATAAGATACCTGCGGATAATAAGGGCTAGCTAAGGGAGATTTGAAATACAATTAAAAATATTATGGATAATAAAACGATTTTTTAATCAATCTTACAAGTATAGGAATAAACAATAAATTTAAAATGGGATTTCTACCATAAATAACAAAAAATACACCATTTTCAAAAATAACTATAATAGGCCAGGGTAATAAAACCTATGGATAAAAAATCTAAAAAACATGAAAAATTATAATTATATTTTTTGGTTGAGATCAAGAATCAAATATCTAAAGTAATTTAAACATAAAATAATTGAAAAACACCCAAAGGCATCAACGTCATATCCTAATAAACCAACACACTCCTCATGAAACCATATTGATAGGCCTTAATACCCGCCAGCCCTCAAAATTTAAAAAAAAAATTTAAAAATTCATTAAATGAAAAAAACGATTATAAACCACAAAAATCATAAAAAGTATGAATTAAAAATTACACAGAGTAATTATTACATTATTTCATAATAAAATTACTAAAAACTCTTTTAATTTTGTTTTATGAAATATTAGTATTTGAGTAACAGTTTGTTCAATTTACGATATCTACCACGTTTCTGACGGCGGCGGGGGAGCAGCCGATGCACAATCAAACACGAATCAGTTTATCTACGTCTGACGAATGTGTGTGTGTGTGGAGTTTTAGTTTATGTGCGCACATTTTAGACGTTTTTTTGCTTCTTAGGCCTTATTACCCGACAGGCCTTATTACCCCCAGGTACCTTAGAGCCAATTTACTAATCCTGTATAAAAGTAATGTTCTTCCGAACGTCTGATGGGATTTGTCCTTCTCTGGAACGTTCAGGAATTGAATTTAATTTACCTTTGGCAGAAAATCCACATTAACATGTGACATCTTTGTTGAAACGAATACTGCAATGGAAGGAATTTTAAGTTTTTTGTCGGACGACCTCGGTGCTGAACCGGAAAACGGGTAGTAGTTCGGATTCTATTTTAAAATCAGTAGATCTCCTTCCATATAGATTAAAAATTCCAACCACAATTGAGGACAATCAGTATATCGTTGTATAGTGGAAGTCTGACGTCTGCTGTCTAAGTGACCTTCATATAATAATCACCAATTAGCTAAAATATTTAATCTGCCTCTATAGGTACTGGTTCATGGGGATCAACACATAATTGGCTCATATTTCTATACCGATAATTATTTTGAGAGAAGCACAACGGATAAATTGAATATAAATTAATTACCAATCCTATATACAGTGCAGCACCTTTAATGTCAATATTATAACACCATATATTCTACTTTAAGAACGTTTTGAGTAGACTCCCAAAAGCCTAAAAAGAAATTTAAATCTTCTTTTCTTAACCCTAGAGCGCAAAAGGGAGTCCGTTGGACTCCGCTTAGGAAAAAAGACCAACAACTTTAAAACGAAAAGCTTTTAGTTTTTTAATTTTTTTTTAAGTTTTTTTTAAATTTTTTAAAAATTAAAAATTTTTTTTTTCACAACAATTTTGTATGTTGAAATTTTTTGTAACAAACGCAAAACGGAGTCCATTGGTCTCCGCTTTAATTCCTATGTAAATACAAGTTTTTGGACCGTTTCTTTAAAAAAAAACAAATTTAATTTAGATTAACGTGATCAAAATTAATAAATTTATATAAAATAAAACATGTCAGTCTGATGAAAGAAAATGGGGAAAAAATTGGGCTTTATATTAAAGGGCTTAATATTAAAGATATGGTTTTGAAACTTTTTTTATATTATTTTAAATTTCCAAAATTTTTGGCCAAATAAAATTTTTGGAAAAAGTTAATTTTGAACATGAAAGGGTGAACCAAAAAAAAATAGTTTAACTAAACTCGTTCAAGAAGACAATCTGTATCCAGTAATGTATTTTTAAAAGTTAACCTGCTTTTAAAGTTAAGTGCCTTTAAAGGCTCCATTTGGTCCTTAAAGGGTTAACTTTTTCCATAAATTTTATTTGCCAAAAAATGTTGGAAATTTAAAATAATATAAAAATGAAAAGATATGGTTTGAATCTTTAATATAAAGAAAGTTCAAATTTGTGTCACTTTTGAAAAAACCGCCAAAAAAACAGTCAAGATGTTCGGTGAAAGCCCAGATTTTTTTCCGATTTTCTTTCATCAGACATAAGTTTTATTTGATATAAATTTATTAATTTTGATTATGTTAACCTAAATAAAATTGATTTTTTTAACGAAGCGGTCCAAAAACTTGTATTTACATAGGAATAAAGCGGAGTCCAACGCAGTGCCAGATTAACCTAAAAGCTTGGTAGGCTATAGCCTACAGGCCTCTGCTCTTTATGGGCCTCGCGAAAACGGATCAAAATAATATGAATTTGATTTAATTTTGAAAATGTCCTATGTCCTAATCAATTTTTTTTTAAATTCTTTTCAAAATATAATTTTGGAATAAAATTTGTAACACCCCTTAATATTCATCGTAGAAAAAAAAATGAACACTATTGTCTTTCTCGTAAAATTCTATGTCGAATTATGCATATCGGTCCGTTCGTTCGTAATCAATATTCCAGCTAAACGGCTGAAACTAAAAAGCTGAAATTTTGGCAGTTTATCTTGTAGATCTAGAGCATAGATGCCCAAATGCGTTCGTTTTGTTCGTTTTAAAGTGCTGGCAACATACAAGTAGTCCGTGTGCGAATATAACCGATTATACTGTTTGCCTATACCTGATCCAGAGTAAGATCTCTATTGTTTTTGGTGTAAATCGGACAAGGACAAGGCGTATAGCTCCATACAATAATAACACGTATAATAATAACATATAATTGTACTATGCGCAAGCTCTCAAATGTTTTAAGTGCACTTTTTGGGTGAAATTGAGTTAACTGCATTTTCCAACCCTTCATAACATGTTACCTGCCTGGTGTACAGTTTTTGTAAGGGAGTAATCAATAATAGCGGCTCAGGACGCTGTTAAGATTGCGACCTTTTTATTTACGGACTACCACTTTGAAACACAAAATTTATTACATATTTTTAAGTTAACACATTTGTGAGTTTAAGCATCGATATAATCTTCACAAGTCGATTTAAGCCGAAAATCTATACAGACGAACAAAGAGGGGAAATTTGAAAAGATTGCTTTTGTTTTACTCATTTTGTTATTTATATTGGCCCCTCGGTTAGCGAGAATTTAATGAATCTGCCTATGTTAAAGTATGGTCGGTTTGTTTAAGGGGGGAGACCTAGTTAGAATTTTCAAAAAAAAATTTTTTCCATTTCCTAAAACTAGAATATCTTACGAATATTTTCCGACCAGCTACATGTAAATCGGACCATTATTCGT
>JANSTT010019470.1:0-11414 GCA_026745375.1 Platyura marginata
TCGATACTAGAGCCACCACCGTTTAAAACGAATAATAACTCTTCAACAATCAGGTTGTCGCACCACTATAGTAGATTCTATAGAGTGGCCGCTATTATTATTTATCGTAGTCGATATATCCATTTCTATCCGTTCGTGATCATGATTTATGGCTAGAGACCTGAAATTTTGACAGTTAATCAAATAGGGGAAGGTGGGGTACTGTGTGTGTGTAATTTTGATAGAAACCACATTCATTTACTCGAAATATATTCAGAATGTAGAAAAAATAAATATGACAATAATTATAGAGAATCAAAAAATGAAGATTTCATTCATAGACCAAAAAGTTCCACGACCTACTGTTATGGCGCTGCAATCAAGTTTGTCATTTCTAAAGGTTTTAAATTTTGATCATTTGTATTCAATATATTTGTTGTAGAGAAAAAAGTCGTAGATAATAAATATATAGGTACTCATACTTCGATCCCCTCCCATACAATTTTTTCGAAAAACACGTGATTTTTAATGTTTAATTTTTGGATTTTTCGCACACTAAAAATCAAAATTTCGATAAAGTGACACAAACAAAAAACTTTTATTTTGTTGTTTCTCATAAATGGTGGTCATTGTTTTTGACAAAATATATATATATATATATATATACTATATAGGCAAAAATACGAATATTTGAGAACTCATATGTTTTTAAAATTATGGTAAGGGTGAGGGAAGGATAGTGTGAAGGTGGGGAAAAGTAGGGGAAGGGTGGGGAGAAAAGGGGTAGGGAGGGTAGGGAAAAGTGGGGGGAAGCTGGGGAAAAGTTTAGGGAGGGTGAGAAAAAGTCGGGGAGAGGGGACGGTAGGGAAAAGTGGAGAAAGGGTGGAGAAAAGTGGGAGAAGGGTTGGGAAGAGTGGAAGAAAGCTGGAGAACGTTGGAGAAAGGTTTGAAAAATGAAGAAAAGGGTAGTTTTGTGTGGAAGCCCCGTCGGTTTACTTAACAGCCTTTTTTTTGAAGGTATTCATTAAAATATTTGATGTTGGAATTGGTTAAACATCCTCTTTAAAAACAAGTACCTAAGTTTGTATATACATCTAAAATCTAAATAAATGTTAATATGCGACTTTAAGCAGGTGCGGATGTAGAAAAGGTACTTAAAAGAGGTCTACCTAACAATAAACAATAAAACTTATGATATTATGGCAAGCTTGAATTATAATTTAGATGATTTATGTTCAAATAAGATTCCCAACAACTTTAAAATTGAAATATGGACACAAAATGTAAATCCCTTTTGTGTGCCGGTTAACTGACCCATACCGGGATGATAAAATAACCCCATGTATATGTAGTATCCCTAAAATTACGATTTTATTCCTATAAATAATATAATTATTTCAAAGAAACAAAATTTAATTTGTTTTAAGTATAACTCACATTTGTATAACAATTTATATTCATATTTAATGAATTCAGCAACATAAACCACTCCTACTATTATATGTACGGAAGAAGGTTGCAGTATAAATGTAGAACATGGGACTTGGGAGATCCTTTACTAATTCAAAATACAACTGAAATTAACCAAAATTACTCATTTCTAATTGCTAGCTAGCTAAACAATGTAAAATTAAAATTGAGCATATAGCCGAAAACTTATTTTAAATGTGTCTGAAGACATTAAAATTAGAACTTTTAGCAACTTTGTACCCAAGGGCTTTTCATTGGGTGTTGTGGATTATAATTTGCACAATATTTGATCTTTATATAATTTACATAAGATTAATGAAACATTTTATACTATTGAAAAGGCGAAAAATCTGAATTTTGTTTAAGAACTGAAAAACAAAAAAAAACAAAAAAACTTTGATGGTTGGTAAGGTATTTGGGTCACAAACTGTGACGGAATATACAGAAGTTAATTCAACGGGTTTTCTGCAGTGCCTATAATGATTTAATTAAATGTTATATAACAAGTTAAAGAAATATTCCTTCCTTTTTGAATAATTTCGCACTTTACACCATAAAACCCAATTAGAGGACAAATGAATAATTATAACTAGCCGAGATGTATTCATCAACAAGCAAATATTATAATATGCGACAATTGTTACATAATTAAGGGGTCTCCATACATTATGAAACTTTGAATCCGAATGCACAATAAAATAAATAAGGAGTTTTTTTAATGTAGGCACTTTTAGTGGAATTAGATTCGTTAAGTTGTAGTGTTTTAATATGCCTAAAATATATATATTTCTAATGTACAGGGTGTTTAGAAAGAAAAAACAAATAAAAAATAATTAACCAAATAATAAAAAACTTCAATAATCTAAATTTTTGTTTCAGGAATGGAATGACATGAATTTAAGATGGAACTCATCCGAATATGGAGGAGTTCGAGATTTACGAATACCACCACATAGGCTATGGAAACCGGATGTTCTTATGTACAACAGGTAATAATTGATTTGAATAATTAAAAAATAGTTGAAATAAAATAAACGTCATCCATTGAACGGTTCTTTTAATTCGTATATTTTTCTTAAGAAACATTTTTTCCGTTGAAACTTCGTCCTACAAAAGAAATGTACAGATAAATAAATTAAGAATTTATTTAGGATTATATTAAAAAACTTAATGTGTAATAAATACTGGAAGTACACCAACATTAATTGGCTTGTTTGAATATTTTTCGCCAAATAAGCCCCTTGGTGTATATGTATTTAGTTTTGTACACCCAATTCTGTTTACACGTTTTTACACGATTTTCATTTAACACGAAAACAGAAAAAAATTGAATTTTCTTTTTATACGATTTATATTGTTTGAACACAATCTAAGAAAACACTATGCTTATAAACACGGTTATAAGTAGCGGGATGTTCATGCGCATTTCCTCACTTGCGGTTGTTCGGTACTCTGTTCATTTCTCATTGTAAAATATGCGTAGACCATACAAATATACCTCACGTATATTGTTCGGCAACGTACGTACGTACGTACGTACATATATAAAAACAGAATTGTTTGTATATAATAAAAACAGACAAAAACTGACTGAAGAGATTTTCTTGTTACAGTGCTGACGAAGGTTTTGATGGTACATATCCAACAAATGTGGTGGTTAGAAATAATGGCTCATGTTTGTACGTGCCGCCTGGGATTTTTAAATCAACTTGCAAAATTGACATAACGTGGTTTCCATTTGATGACCAGAGGTGCGAAATGAAATTTGGCTCCTGGACTTACGATGGATTTCAGGTAGATTAACTAAAATAAATTGAGATTCAGTTGTTGTGTAGAACATTATTTAGGAGATCTATACATTTTAGATCTGGACACTTACATATATAGCAATTTAATGCTAAGAAAAAGGTTTTAGTCATTTAATTTTAACATAATTCATCACTTATTCAATAATGATTGGTTCACATGTATCTTTATTAGTCTCATTCATTAGAGGGGGCAGTTATGTACATTCCGGCTATGAAAATATTATATTATTTTCTTAATAGTAACAAAAACACGTTATTATGGCATTTTGTTACAACCTACACATACATAGATGGAGAATTCTAATAAAAAAAACCCAAAGACCCATTTTCACAGAAAGTTATTTTGGACATTTAGAAAAGTGAACTGAACTCATTACAGTTACAGTACTATTATAATTGCTGCAAATGTTGATGACACAAAATGTCGCATTTCATTTTATGTTTTTATGTATGAAAAATAATATTTAGTTCAACAACAACAAAAAAATAAATAAAATGTTGCACCACATTTAGTTGTTTGGATTGTTCCAAAAGATTTTGTTGGCTATTAAATTAAAATACACAACAAGGATGTGACATTTCGCAATTGGAGATAAACATTATGTGTATATATGCATCAGGCACGTAGGGTCCTTGAATGTAAGGGAATGGTTGCTCCTGTATGCAAATTTTCAAAACTCTTATATAAATTCAAATAATATATTCATTAGAATGGATTTTCCAATCACATATCTAAAGAAATATCTCTTCATGCGTACACCTAGGTATAAGAAGATATAAGTATAACGCATAATAACTATCGGTTTGTCGCGAAACAGAGAACCAAGCTACAGACATACACGTTTTCGTTCATGTCTCTTTCTCATGCATAAATAAAAATTATGTGTTTCTGATAGAAATTGATCTCAGTCCAAAAAAAAATAGCAACTACATATATTCAAACAATAGGGCCTATATGTACAATAAAATATTCAACAAATACTCATTGTTGACATGTTTTGTATACACAAAGCCCAACATACATATACAGTTAACAGAAATTTATATAAACTTTATATACACTCTAAATTCTAAACACTATCATCTCGACCCAGTCAATGTATCAATTTTAATGTTGCTGGCACAGAGGACCCCATTCTTAGTCTGTGTGCTAGCACTGGTTCCTTATTTTATTCTGTACATTAATTTTTAATAGAATTTTTTTCACATGTACAACGAGAAGGCTATAATAAAAAGAAAACATATTTGCAACACACTCAAAATATATCATTTTATTATAGAGGAAGATATGAATCAGAAGAAAAAAAAAAAAAATAATACGACCGCACGTCGTTTAAATTTTCCAATCATTCATATAAATGACATGGCGACATTTATATATATTTTTAGTATATTAAAAAGAAATGCAAATTAACTCAATATTCTCAGCTTCAAAGATCGTCAATTGCCCTGCAAACTGAATTTAGTTTTTACACACAATTGGAAATAAGATTATTAATACAAATAATATGTTTATCTGTCATATCTGTTTCAATGTTTCTATTTGTATAAATAGCCCAAAAGCAAAAAGATGGCTACACTTTATCAACACACGCCGAAATGTCTACAAAGCATGGCGTTTTTTGTTTTATCGTTCGAACGCATGTAGTATTTTGTTAGTGGAGAACATATTTTATCCAATAAAGTATATCATCTGGCAAATTTCATATATATTTTGATAAATTTTCCTTCCATTCGACTGAAAATCACGTACTACAACAGTATTTTGGGCTACATAATGTTTCATTCAGCGGTCGACCATTATGTTTTGTAGTTTCAAAAAAAAAAAAAAAAAAAAAAAAAACAGAAAAGAAAAGAGAAAAGCTACAATAATCTTTGAACTATATCCAAAATAAAAAAATCAGTGGAAACTAAGCAAGATTAAGTTATCTTTTTATACAGGACGATGAAAAAGAAAAAAAAATTGATTATGTCCTTATATAACTTTATTCTATTATTTTGGGGTATTATTTCTCTAAATTTTACACAGTTATGAAAATGTTGAAAATTCAAAAAAACCTAAACTTTTTTTTTTTGGACCACTCTGTTCTGTTCTGTTCTCTTTTATTTGACTAATATTTTATATCCTTATCTTTATCCTTACATACGTTTTATTTAACCATTGATGCAGATATACGCTCTATATATGTTTTTTCCCATGTCTGTAAAGTTTACCTTACAGGTATATGAACCCTATTAAATATTTTTATGCCATTTTAATTAAAAAAAAGGGGGAAAAAAATAATAATTCTAAAAATATGAGCAACACTGCAGAAATTCTATAGAAAAAGATGCAACAATAAAAAAGACTAAAATAATAAGATAAAAACCAGATTTCTCTTCTGGTTTAGTGGGTGGATATGGAATGAGCCTGTGATGTACACTCGAAATTCTATTTAAAAGACTGCAGTTTATTATCTGTAACTGAAAGGACACTACCCTATACTGTATTTGTATAAATAATGTTGTTTTGCAACCATTGTACCCTTAACAAAATTATATTGAATTGTTTTCGAGTTTTTAAAGGGGCTGTTCACTTGTTCGGACACGTTGATATGATAGAAATATTAAAGTGTAAAATTTGTCAACGTATATTTTGTATATAATTAGGCTCTAAGAAAAAACTAAGTTTATATAATCCAGACATCCATAGCTATACATTTTAGCTCCCTGTTCAAACAAACAAAATTGCGCCACATCATTATTATATAAGATTAAGAAGGAGCCAAATTACTAAATCTTTTTGGCTGTACTTTTAGTTATTGTTTGGCTATATAGCCAAATGCAATGACTGCGAAACAACATCCGGTGTTACTAAATCGAAAGCTATGAATTCTCTTTATTATTTAAATTCATAGAATTGTGAATTGTTGTTGTTCCTGTAAATCTCTACAGCTACACAATGTCTATTAATATTAAAATACATTTTATTCTTGTTGTCTAATTTTAAACTTAATGGTAGGTCGTGGAACTTTTTGATCTATTAATGAAATCTTGATTTTTGTAATCTTTATAATTTTTGTCATCATTATTAATCACGTTTACATGCAGAGTTGAAACCCCGAGTTTAACCCGGGTTGAATTATCATATAAACGCGAGTCGAGTCGAAAGAGGGGATGACTCGACTCTACTTACTGGGTTGAGTTGAAATGGTGTCATATAAACGCGTGTTAAATTTCAACCTTGTTTCAACTCGATCTTTCAATTCGATCTTAACTCGATCCTTCAAATCTGCATGTAAATGTGGTAATTGTTCTATAATTCGAATAAATGAATTGTTTATAACAAAATTCTGCAATTTACTCCAAAAACAATATAGAACTTACTCTAGAAATATGTAATTAATAAACTGTCAAGCTGTCAGCTTACTATAGCTTCAGCCGTTTAGACGAAATCTTGCGAAATTTCGATTTAAAACTTCACAAGAAAGACGATGGTGTTAACATTTTCTTTTCTACGATGCTACACTCATACGTGTATAAAGAAAAACTATGTATGTATGCACTTAATTACGAGGAAAAAAACTTACAAAACAAAGTTTCCACATAAAGGGCACAATAACAATAAATAACAGTTAAATTTCCACCAAACAAGACAACGCCAACTAAAATGGGACGAAATAAAATTCCCCCAAAAGTCTAATATAAAATAATATTTTATGACTTTTACTTCATATAAGTTTCGGGCTGCAATTTTTCCCACCCAACCAACATACAAGCAAGTTCATATAGTCTGGTTGTTTAAAAGAAAGAAAAAAAAATTGCACTTTTTCCTATACAAAATTTTTAAACTTTTCAAAACATTTTCCATCAGTGGAAATTATCTATATGAATGTATGTACACTATACAGACAAATACACGTATGTTATGTGTTGTATTGTATTGATACATCTACACAAGTGCACATATGTATTTATATAATAGGTACATACATATATGGATGTGAATGTGTTAATATCAATCACAATAATATAGTTAACGATCAATATTGGAAAATATTACAATTGGTAAGGACCATTTAGTTTAATGTTTATCATATATTTATGCTTATGATGTTTTTTTGGGCCAACATATTTTTTGGTCAAAATAAGGGATAAGCAATTTTATCCGCTTCGTGTAGACGTGTAGAGTAAAGTAAGCCTTTTTTGTTTCATATTTATAGGTATTAATTTTGCCTGTATGTGTCTGTTTATTTAATTTAGGCCTTCTCGTCTCTGGATTATATCAACACAAAAACTGTCTGGAGAGCAATTTTCTTTTGTTCAATTAATCCAACTTTATAATTTTTTAAATTAAATTTTAAATAATAAAAGGAAATATTAATTTTAAAATAGCAAAATATGTCACACATACCGTATATGTTTGTCACCCAAAATGAATAACTTAAAAAAGGCCCATTTTATTGTACCCACTTGATAATTACTTTCACACGACAACGAAAGAAAATTCTTTATTTTTATTTTGTATTACTGCCTTGGTAATTAATCAAAATTTAATTTAACATTAACCCTCTATAGTATCCCAACTGTCGCACCATATAATGTTTTGTGTATATGCGGTGATACACGATTCATGTTATCATGGTGTACTTCATGTAATTATCTTCGTATTTCAAAATTATTAATTATTTTGGTTATTTCTCATAATTAGGTGTGAGTGTGCCTTCAGATCTGCCCCTTTTGCTAGAGCGAGACCTTATTGTCACATATTGTCGTTTCTTTCACTTTTATGCTTTTACCTATATATGGTCCAGAACTTTCTTAATCTATCTACTCTCCTAACAATATAAAACTAAAGAGGCGTAATCGCCACTGTAAAAACATGAAATCTAACAATAACCCACTGTTTGTTGTGGCATTTTTTTTTTATTAACATCCTTTAGATTTTATCCATTTACGGTTTTTTTATGTATCATTATCTCTTCAGATTGTTCGATCTTTCTGGCGGGGAAAATAATAATATTTGCATCAGCACTTCAATAATTATAATAATAATAACATTTCCGAAACATCTTGATATGAAGTTCTTTTTGAGAATTTTTTTTAGTAAACGTCAAACCTGATGATCCTCAACCAGGTTCAAGTAGGGAAAGGAGACAGAAAAGAGATAAATTAAAGTTTGTTATATTTATATTTATTTCATCTAATTACCTTTTCTTATTATGTATTTTTAGTATTAAGCATTATTAAGTTTTAATGCAACCCCATCAATTCCATCAATGTATAATATGCCAATAATAATACGATTTTTTTTTTCATGGGAACGGATTAATCATTTTCCTTTTATTTCGTATGGGAAAAATTCGTTTGTTATACGTCCTGTTTGGTATTTAAGTCGAAGAATCTGGAACGGATTAAGGACGTATACCGAGATACCACTGTAGATAGTTTTCATTACATTTCAAGAGTATTTTATTTTATCTAAATATTATCTTTTGTTTTTGGTGTATCCAACATTACTCTATATATCGATATTTGATTACAAGGCTATGGCCAGTGCATGCATGCAGTGTTTTTTTCTCGAAATTATTCATTACTTTCTGCATAATGTTTAAATAACTATACAATCAAATTATAAATTATTTCTGCTTCATGATCTGTATGTTATTTCATATTTTCCGATGTTAGTTCAAAAGCAGAGCAATATAAAAAAAAAAAAGTTGGTTCATCGCTGCTTCTAAAAAGCTTTCATATTTCGGATGAAATGAAAATACATAATGCGATGTGCAATGTGCAGATACATACATTCTCTCTATACGTACCTACATTCTACATATATGTACACATGTAAAATATGAAAATTGTGTAAAAGGGATTTTGTACTTATACCTATCTTACCTTTTCTATACCTTTCTTAAAAAGTCAAACTAGGTCAAACAAAAGGTAAATGACTACAATCAATCTGCATCGGTTTTAAAGTGTCACAATTTAGGCTCATGAGACTTTAGCCGCCAATTCCATGAACTGACTGTTATGTGTTTCTGTTGTGATGTACTACATTTATATATATTCGTCGTATATTCATAAATAATTTATCTTAAACAAAATCTAATTTCACTTTGCAGCATCATAAATCATCCAGCCCTGTATGCTACTATAACATAGTACATGGATATTACATATTATATTATATACATACATACTTATGTATAGTATCATAGTATGTATATGTAGTAGTGGCGTTCGTATAATAAAATAAATCTTCCTAGTAGAGAATTTCGAATATTTTGAATGGAACGAGAGGAAAAAAAGTTGATTTATTCTATAGTCAAAAGCGTTGCACTGCACCATAATAGTGTCTACTAGCTGGCTGCTGACATAAAGATTGGTTACCACCAAGTTTGGTTTACTGTCAGCATATCGACTTTCATTATCGACTGGTATTTTGATGTTGATCCAAATGGGATTCTGTTTTTTTTCCCCCCCGCAAATAGTGTTGCCGATTATTTTTGCATAATATTATTGCCGCATGCACAAAAAATTTATATGTGAAAAACGAGGTGACAAAATTTATACAAGAAAATCCATCGGACAAGTACTCAAATTAATGAACATTTTATACAAACGCATAATTGCCTATCAAAATGTGCATAAAGCCAGTGGTGTAGTGAAGGACAGGTTAGCACTCCTCCTGTTATCCTGAAGTACAATACTGTATGGAAATGTAGTATTATCGCGAAATAAATGTAGTCCTCAAATCTTCATGACGAACAATTGAATTATTGTTGTTGTTTTAAAAAGATTGTCTAATAATAATTGCAAACAGTTACCAAAAACATCGAGCCAAGCAATGGAGTGTCCTAATCTAAGGCAGTCCAAAGTACTATTTGGGAACTATAACCGAAAGAGGTATAAGGCTACCATAAGAAGTAGCAAAAACAGACTTAGGATGCTGACAGGCCATTGCAAACTAAAGGGATACCTAAGGAAGCTAGGTCTGGAAGAAAGTGAGAAGTGGGCGACAGGTTCTGTGAAGAAGCAGAAGAATCTCCAATACATCTCCTTGCAGAATGCAGAGCCCTCATCCTCATTATAAGAGATCATTTGAGAAATCACTGCCTAGCCCAGAGGGACTTTAGGTAATGGAGTGCCTCCATGAAAATAGAAGAAGAAAAGGGGAAGTTCATCGATCACTCCCAAACACAACAATGCCAAAAACATCACTTCACTGCTGCATATAAGATCCCATTATTAACAATTTAATGTTTTAACTCTGTCTGACTCGCCCAGTTTTTTTCCTTTTGTGTCCTTTTTAGGTGATTTGGCTGTTTGTCAACGAACAAAAATAAATTATTAGAGCCCCAAGATGTATCCCAAATGATATACTTTTTTTAATTATATAATGGCCAATATTACATTGCTTGCTGTATTAGGGCATATAACATTGAGAAACTGGACAACATTAATATTGTATATTTGGCTAGGGTAGCATTTGCTATATAATAATGAAGGTATCCTTATGTTGTTTTTTACCTGAAATGATAAAGTATGCTGCATTAAATTCAGAATGGCTTAAGTTTTTGTGAGATTTATATTTTTATCTTAAACAAACATTTAGACATAATGGAGAGATTTTGCTATAAGAACTTGAACTTGATCATGTGATTGTTAGTAAGTTATTACTTATTTACTTTCCTGGAGCTACAATTCGTGGTGAACTTTCACCTGAACCATCACCTTCCTCCATTCTCTTCTGTCTAGTGCATTGGCCTGCCAGTTTTTGATTCCAATTTTACGAAGATCTCCCAGGTCATCGATCTCTATATTTTGTGGGGTCTTCTTATGTTTCTTATTTCAATAGGTCTCTATAATTTAGTATTCTCTTTTGTGTTCTTAAAAAATTATTAATTGTACTTATTAAATAAAAACGTCCAAATTCCAAATGAAAAGAGAGAGATAGAGAATTTATAATATACAATATATTATATACCTATCCCTATCCCTTATTAAAATATGACATTCCATTTGTATACAGGTGTAACCCTCGTATAACGCGGTAGTTATACAATGCGGTCTTCAAATATTCAGCTTATAAGGCTCAACAGTGGCGGCCGGTGGCCCGGACTGCAGGACTGCAGCCTCTCCCAATTTATCAATAAATATAATAATACCAAATCT
>JANSTT010019471.1:0-11411 GCA_026745375.1 Platyura marginata
ACGGATCGAAAGAGTTTAGGGCCCATCTAATTCTGTTTCCTGTAATTAAGTTGGGGACATGTCTTCTCCTTGGAGTGATATGTGTCATGTTATGTTTACTGGAGGTGGCTCTGGTTCTTTGCAGTTTGGGAAGTTGGCCTCTAGCAGTGCTATTAGCGTCTCCCTGCTGTCTTTGGTCCATGAGTCGTCTGTTCTACACAAGAGAGTCGGTTGAGTGTGGCTTTTCGAGATTAACTTCCTCAGCCTGGATGCTTCGGTCGTTTCCTCTATCTGCTCACAGAAGTTCCCCCAACTCTTTCTCTTTGATGTTCTTAACTCCTTTTTGAAGGCATTTAGAGCTGAGCGATACTCTGCCCACACTTCTTGGTTATTTGAGTTTCTTGCACTCCTGAACAGTGAGCGAACGGTTTGCCTAGCCTCGCTAAGCTCCCTGTTCCACATGGTTTACCATGGATTCTAAGTACTCTACAATCCACACTCTACCTGGAGTATTTGCAGCTTCCCTGATACTATGTCCGCGTATTTTATCCATTCTGTTTTTCTAGCGTTTCAGAAAGTTTTGTTGTTATAGGTTGCTTTCATTAGTACTTCGAAATAGATATATCTGTGATATGAGAGTGAGGGTCTACTAAGTACCCTCCAGTCATTCACACCACAGTCGTCACTTTCAATGCACAATGTTACATCCAATACATTTACACTTGTTGGGCCAATGTATGTAGGTTCATTGCCTCTGTTACTGGTGGTTAATGCATTATTTATTATGAACTGAATTAGGTACTCACCTCTCTCGTTCACATCTCTACTTCCCCACATTGTGTGGTGTGCGTTTGCGTCACTTCCAATCACTAGGTTGAGCTTTTGGATTTTCGCTGCTTCCACTAGTAATTGGAGTTCGTCTGGCGGTGTTTCTCTTTCGTGGGCCATGTAGGTTGATGCTATGAGCAGCAAGCGCCCATCTTTCTCAACCTCACATGCCACCACTACTTGATCATTTGTGAGAATAAAGATTTATATTTAGTTCCTTTCTGGCCAATATAGCCGAAAGTTTTTTACCTTCACAATTGAGCTAGGAAAAGTGCGTACTTACCTGATGCTAAACCCTTCACCCCGCCTCCTGCTGCGATCCAGGGTTCCTGTATCAGTACAAGGTCAACCTTCTCCTCCTGTAGCGTCATCTGTAGTTCAGCAGATGCTGAACTACTACAGTGTAGGTTGATCTGAAGGACCCGCAACATTGTTGATGTTTGCCTAGGCTCCCTCATCCTCTTGCGACAGTTCCGCGGTCGCAACCGTGAGGTTTTCCAGACGCAAGTCTTTTTCAACCTCACCGACCGTTAGCGTGTTTTCATTTTTGTCATTCATGCTTCGCTTTTTCAGGCGTAGGTAAACGCATCCTAGCCCCCAAGCCATTTTGCCGAACTTAGGATAGAGCAGATCTTCCGTCTGTTCGTTTATTTGCAGAATGTAGATCTGTCCTCCATTTTTTTCCGTTGGTTTATCTACTTTCAGCACTTTCCAATCCGCCGTTGGGATCGACGGATTTTGCCGTTTAAGTAGGTCTATCTGTCAATCTGTATATGGTTTTTTTCGAAGTTCTCTTGGTTTTCTCTATCATAGATCAATTGACCTTTACGGCATGGTTGAACTTGCCAGGAGTGTTTCCACTCCCGCCGTCTTAGCCCAAAAGATCTCAAGTTACTTAAACCCCCTCACCACGTTAAGGTGAAACTTCTTCGGGGGGGAACTCAAGACATGATTTTTGTTTAACTTCTAGTCTATCTTTTTTTTATATCGGTCGATGATGTTGTTAACTGTACTTTTATTCAAAATTCCGTCAATTTTCCAACATTATTTACCCTTTATATGATGAAAATCTACCAACTGCACTTTTAAAAACGAAATGCACGGAATATTCAATAATTTTTCCAATTTTTATCAAAAATCGTAAGCTGTAGCTTGCAACATGGTCTAATTGCAGCTAGTGAACAATATTGTATGCCAAAGATTTATTGCATTCCTCCAAATTTCCAACAAAAGTTAAAATATGTCCAGCTACTTTTGTGATGTGTCTTTATACATAAAATTGAATAATTAAATACTAAAAACTAATTAATAAAGTTATTATATATGTAATTGCATTTTTTGTAATTTGATTAACATAAAACAATAAAATGAACTCCAAAAAAAACATTTAAAAATATTAATTTTGTTATGAATTATTTAACAGATTACAGAGTTTTTATAGGTCGCCAACTTCTTTTGAGACTAACTGTATACAGTAAAATCTCGCAAACTCGGACAGAATCATAACCAATTTTAAAATACAGTTTGGAAAAAAAGTATACTTTTTTCCGCCACTGTATATATCAAACAAAACAAAAATGCTTAACTTGGTAACATGCATACACAACTGCTGCGCGATTTTTTTCAAGAAATGCAAGAATTTATAGAAATATTGTTCTAATATCAATAAATAGACATTGTTACACACACAAATCGTACTTTAAGTTAAAAATATACGAACAAAAATTAATAAATGAAACTGTTCGAGTTTGAGAGAGTGGCGTTTTCGAGTTTTAGAGATTTTAATATAAATAAAATTGTGTTTGAGTTTTAGAGCGTTCGACTTTTTGAGATTCTACTGTACCTAGATTAGAAAAATTACACGATTTGGAGTTATGCGGAAAAATGATGCCACCAAAAATATATTAATGTTTTTGGCAACAGATAATGTTTTTTTAGAATTTTCGTGAAAGAGCACTGCCCAAATTGCGCGGAGCGAATTAAGCGCGGGCAGTACAAACAAATTTAATACTATTTAAATTTAATAATATGTAATTAATTACATAATTAATTACATATTTAAAAAAATTACATATCTTCAGGTACAAAAATGAAAAAATTGGAAAAAGGCTGCTAAGTTAAAGATACACGGCTTCCGCACTCATAGGGTGTGTGAAGGGTGGAAGAAAGTGGAGGAAAAGTGGGGGAGGGCTGGGTAGGGTAAGGATGGGTAAGAGGACGCTAGTGATGAGTGGAGAAAGGGTGGGCAAGGTGGGGTAAAAGGCTGTTTTATGAAAGTAGTTCGCAATGATTATCTCAGTTCAAGTACTCAAAAGGCTTTCCTGCGACTGGACGGGCACTTATACCCCTGAGAATAGAAATAACTTGTGAGACTACGACGCGAATATTTTGGAATTAATTGTGCGAGTATCCGCATCCGCAAGCATCAAAATTGATGCTTGGGTATAGAGCAGCGATTTCCAATCTTTTTTTCAAGCGATCCAATTTTGAACTCATATTAATTTCGTGCCCCATCCATATAACCCAATATTTGAATGAATGTTAAATGTCAATAATTTTGAAGCATGGTTTACAATACAGAATGACTGCTGTAAAAAAGCTCATTCCTAGTAGGTACAGAAATTTAAATCACTTATTGATAAGTGGAGTTTACAATATTATGTAAACAATTTTAATATTTGAAAAACGCATCACATTTTTAATTTTACGCGACCCAATTTTAGTTGCATGCTACCCCAAATTGGTCCCGACCCCTCATTAAATAATCACTGGTATAGAGTCTAGTGTTTAGATCAGGCATGACCAACTGTTTCTGCACCCTAGCCTAATTGGAAAGAAAACTTTTTTCACCGGCTGAACGAAATATTCAAAATAAAAAATGTTAAATACAAAAACGATTCATTTAAGTAAACAAATTTTTATTATGGAATTTGTTTATGAATAAATATAAGTAAATTAGTACAACAAATTAACAACAAACCAGTAAAAATGAAATAATTGGCTACGCCGATTACAATACACCCGTACGAATACTTGTTTATTGTCTACGACTTTTTCCTTGGCTATTTTGTTTGTAGATAGAATGAGTAAATTGAATACAAATGTTTTTTTTAAAACCTTCGAAATGACATAAAATTAATCGCAGTGTCATAACAGTAGACAGTGGAACTGTTTAGTCTATTAATAAAAATTTTATTTTTTATTCATTTTCATTATTTTCGACATATTAATTTTTTTCATAATCCAAATATTTTTCAAGTGAATGATTAAAAACCCTAGAAATGACTGTAGCATCATAACGATAGGTCGTGGAGCTTTTTGGTCTATGAATGAAATCTTCATCTTTGTATTCTCTATAATTGTTTCCATATTCATTTTTTCCACATTCCGATTATCTTTCGGGTAAATGAATAATTTATATCAAAATTAAGTGCACACTATACCACAGCCTTCCCAGCCCACGTCGTACTATATGTTGACTATATCTGATCAAGATAATAACATATTTGAAATACTTACGTCAAAATATTTCCATTCCATAAGAAATACTGTTTATTTCAAAATTATTTGTTCTGATAAAACAAGCATGACACGACAGTGTATTTGGATCTTATTGTTCGTCATAGTTACACAAAATGCATTTGGCCAGCAACAAATGTTTACCGGTCTAGTGAATTTTAATAGATTTGAATTACCACCTCTTACACCATTAGATTCATTTTCCGTACAAACTGAGAAAATTACCCAGCAATTAGATAATTTTGATCCTAACAATACGGCGACATGGCAAAATGTAAGTATATTTATTAATTTACATACAGATTAATGAGGTCCTTTGTGCTCACAAGGATTAGTGAATTGAATTTTTGGTATTTACCTATATCTAAGGGGTATGTATACAAAATAAATAAACTTAAGTTTTAAATGCATTATTATCCATATTCAGTGATTGTTCGTATTATGTTTAAAATTATTAAATTTAAAAAATGCTTAAATTTAAAAAAGAAAAACTTATAATTTGTAACGCTGGAAATAATTCGCAAAAAAGAAAATAATCATTATTTTTCTATAATAACAAATTGTGACACGGAATTATTGACATAAATGTTTTCATCATCAGATTATTTTCAACGACTAAAAACTACTTTTGTTCAACTATACAAAACTTTACAACTTGTTTTGTAAAGTTCAACAAAAGTAGTTTTTAGCCGTTGAAATTAATTTGAACTTAGTTTTCGAAACGTGGTATTTGTTGAATTATTAAAATTTGTACACGTACACGTTTTTTTTTTATTGTAAATGTAAATATAAAACATTTATGTCAACAAGTTATTTTTCATATCTACATACATATGTATATCTATAATTTGTAGGTATATAGTGCTATGAGGTTAATATACTTTAATACGATATGAAATAATAATAATAATAATATGAAATGTGCTGTTTTGTAAATAATTTCAGCGATACATGGTCAACAGTCTCTATTATATATTTGGAAGTCCAATATTTTTAATGTTTCGTGGAGAAAATCCTCTATCACTCGGACTTATGACAAATGCAGCTTGGATTGAATATGCGCAGTCTTTAGGTGCAATTTGCTTCCAATTAGAACATAGATTCTATGGTGAAAGTTTACCAACTAGGTAAATATATATTTAACGAACGGGGTCGATTGAAACATGGAGTTTATATTAACCTAAGACTTCAAACAAAATTTATGTATAAACACAGTGTATTCCAGGATTTTGTACTTTTTTTATGTTTAGACAAAGATTTTGACTGTTTCAATTGATCCCACTCTCCCCTACCTACCAACTAATTTAAACATATTTATTATAGTAACTTGTCGATTGAGAATTTAGCTTATTTAACTTCGGAGCAAGCTTTAGCGGATGCTGCTCATTTCATAGAAACCATGAATGTTAAATATAGCTTCCAGCCAACACAAAAATGGATTATATTTGGCGGATCTTATTCTGGAGCGTTGGCTATATGGATGGTAGAGAAATATCCAAATTTAGCATATGCAGCTGTTGCGTCTAGTGGAACTGTACTCTCAAAAGTTGATTTTAGCCGTATTTTGTTATTAACTCGATTAGTATAAATTCGAAATAAAATATTATTTATGCAGAATACTTTGTGGACGTTACATTAAGCTATGCTACGTGTTCATCAAATTGTGCAAATCAAATTCAACAATCAATTGAAAGAGTTAGTGAACTATTGACAACAGAAGAGGGAAAAAATGAATTAAATAATAAACTACCGTTAGTACATTACATACATACACACATAATTATATGACTGACTTTTATACTTAATTTTAATTATGATGATTTGTTTAAGGTTATGCACCCCCCTCAACAATCCCAGCGATTTAGACATATCAAGTTTATTTTTAGCTTTAGCAGATAGATTTTCACAAATTGTTCAATATAATAATGAATTTAGTGGTTCAATAAATATTGATCAGGTAAAAATACATTCTTCATTGTGACCTTGGAACGAAATATATATATATATTTTTTTTCCTTATTTTTACAACCTGGTTTAGGTATGTAGCGTTATGACTAACCAAACAAATGGTTCAATTTTGGATCGATTAGGACAAGCTACTAGTATGATTTTGAATTATTCAAATGATGAATGTTTATTTTATGTTTATAATATAACGATAAGAGAGTATCAGAATATTTCGCTTTCATCTGATGCTGCCAGAGTAGGATGTAAGTATTTTGTTATTAATAATGGAGATCTTATTCTAGGACTACATAATAACTTGGCCGGAATTTTGATCATGGACAGTCAAACGGATATGCATATTTCGAATTAGAATTTTATGAGAAAGGCAATGGTGTTGAAATTGAAAATGAACCGAGTGACCACAATTTTTATTGCATTTTTTTGTTGCAAAAAAAAACTTCCAATTCGTAGAGTAAATACGAAAAAACACGAAAAACATTTTCAAAATTTCTACATATTTATATTGTATATTTATTTATGGGTTGGGGTAATTTTACTGCTTTTCAAAATCTTGTTTCTAAAATCGTGCTTTTCAAAATCTTGTTTTTTATGAAAAAATAATTATTTGCGCCGCGCGAATAATTAATTTTTTCATTAAAAACAAGATCTTAAAAAGCAAAATTTCATAGTTTCGTTTCTTATAATATTCTTTGGCAATATGTATGTTGTGATAGTCATGTTGCAATATGCATCATGCTATGATGAACAGAAATGAATTCTACACAATATTTCCATCAACCGTTATTTAATTAATAACCGTTATTTCTCTTCATCAGCGATTAACGGGTTAACGATTAGTTCTAATAATAATGATCAGTGTTGCCGATTGCTTTTTTAACGAAATTGTTTTTAAAAAATTTTTTGTAGCAGATATTTTGAAAAACACGCTACTGTCCCTATATGTATATCAGTACATCTTCGGGTTAATTATGATATTACCGAACCATATAGTACTAGCTTAAAATTCCTCATCACGGAACTATCTTATGATTTGGCATTTTTTATTCATAGGATCTAAATTTGAAAAAATCAGATTTATAGAAAGAAATTTAACAACATTTCTGAACTCTTCAAAAGACAATTGACTATTTCATATTATCGATATTATAAATTTTTTTGTTATTTCAGATAGACAATATCTGTATCAATCATGTAATGAACTTGGTTTTTTTCTAACTTCGGAAAATAAGTCTCAAATTTTTGGCAACCAATTTCCATTGAGTTACTTCATAAATCAATGTACTGACGTCTATGGATCAATGTTTGTTGTGTGCTAAAATGTCCGAAAATAAAAATCAATAAAATGTATTCTTTTATTATTAGTATTAACGCAACCACTATCAAGAAAAATGTTATAAAAACTAATCTGTACTATGGAGGATTAGATCCAAATGTTCAAAGAATTTTATCTGTAGAAGGTTCGGGCGATCCTTGGCGTTCAGTCGTTGTAACCACAAACAGTACACCAGGCGTTACAGCTATATATATTCCAGGTAAAGATTTTATATTTCAAAAAAATTTTTTTTTTTCATTTTAATTCAATAAATTTTTGAAGGAACTGCTCATGGTGCCGACATTTATCCATCGCAAAGTTCAGATTCTCCCCATTTAACGGATGCTAGAATCGAAATATTTGATTTTATTGAACATGTCACAAATCCAAAATTAAATTCGAATAATCCGACGAGCTCGACGCTTTCTTCGAATCAATTTAGTGTACTATCATCTGAGCTTCCAATAGGCGAGTCTTCTTTTTCGTTTGTGCCATTGGAAAATATCATTTTTACCTAGAATTTACCAGAAATGATGATTAATATTTATGATTATGAAACTTTTGTTGTAAAGGTAACGCTTGAATAAAGTATCAACAACGAAAGTAATAAAAATGGAGTTATATTTTGTGCGTTATTCAAGTTATTATATTTTGAATTAAAATATTATATACATTTTTTGTATGTGATTTTCCCTCATTTTTAACGATTATATTTGAGTGTATTTTATATTTATACCTGCATGATCTTAGCATAAAAGGGTATTATAAGATTGATACGAAGTTTGTAACGTCACTTAATATTCATCGTAGAAAACTATGAATATTTAGTGACGATTCTTGAGAATTTTTGGTTTCATGGCACTATTTAAAAAAAAAAACTTACGTCATTTTGATGGAAAAACTTCTTGACCGTTTTTTCTGCGGTTTTTTAAAAAGTGACACAATTTTGAACTTTCCTAATATTGAAGTTATGGTTTTGAAACTTTGTATTTTTATATTAATTTAAAATTGCAGTATTTTTTGCCAAATTTAGAAGAAGTTAACCACTTTTAGAGAGTAGGGAAAAGTGGGGGAGGGTGGGGAAAAGTCGGGTAAGGTGGGGAAAAGTTGGAGAAAGGTTTGAAAAATTAAGAGAAGAGTAGTTGTGTGTGGAAGCCCCGTAGCTTTACTTAGCAGCCTTTTCTTACTCTGCGGAGACCAACGGACTCCCTTTTGTTCTTAAGGGGTTAATAAAGAGAGGGGAGTAATAAACCACAGAGGGGAGTGTTGCGAGAAATGAGAAACAAAAAACGATGCTAAGAAAAATGCCTTTTGGGTTTTGGCATTTTTACGATTCCCAGCAGGACAAAATTATTTCTCTCTTTTAAAAAAATAAATAAACAATTAATAACATCATATTTAGGTGCAGTAGGTGTGTCGTTATTTAGTTTTTAAGATATCGACTTGAAATTTAGTATGTGTATACTAAGTACAGCATCGATTAAAACGTTTTATTTTTCCATAAATGGCCTCAATTGTCTTTTGATTTGACATGTCTATTTTTGCCCTTGCTATAGAGCAGCGATTCCCAACCATTTTTTATTCGACCCAATTTTCAACTCATTTTCGTGACCTATATGGGTTTAATGTTTGAATGTGAAATATCAAAAATTTTGAAACATGGTTTACACTATAGAATAACTGCTGTAAAAAAGCTTAGTCCTACTGCAGGCATTGATATCACTTATTGATAAGTGGAGTTTACAATATTATGTAGTAGTAGTAGTAGTAATTTTTAAAGTTGCTTCTACCTTCGAACTGGATCCGAAGACCCCTGTTGAAAGGTACCAAGTTTATTTTGCCTGACAATTAGTTATTAGGCCAGCACAAAAATTATTTTTTAACGCATTCACATTTCTAATTTTACACGACCTAATTTCAATTGCATTCGACCCCAAATTAGGTCGCGACCCCTTATTTATGAAAAAGGAAGCTTTTAGCTTTTAAATGAATAATCTTTACCGGTGAACCAATGCGGTGTTATTTTTGCCTTAACATTTGTGTCATCAACGACATCATAGGTAATGTTTTGCTATTTCAATAGTATGCCCAGTGTATACGTAGAGTACTGGCTCACCAAACTACAAAGAAGTTTGACAGAGCTGATATACATACATATGTACCGTCTGGCTCTGTTTAAATATTACGTTTAATATTATGTACACATGCAATATGTGATCAGTTCTTGCTTACTAAAGCTATAAAATAAAAATTAAACAGTCTGTTTTTCTGAATATTTTAACAGTTACTTAAAAAAAATACTCATTCGAAATTTGGCAATTTTGATAGCAAAGCAGATATGATCAAAAAGTGTTTGCTCATTTTTTACTTCGTGACAACAACACAAAATGTATTTGGCCTTCGAAAATTCTTCAACGGTCGACTGGGTATTGATCGGTTTGAAAAAATTGATTTGCCTGATTTTTTATCGCGAGATCAGTCTGCTATAAAAGCGGGAACAATAACTCAACAGTTGGATAATTTTGATCCAATTAATACGGCAACATGGCAAAATGTATGTACTTCATAATAATTTTAAATTAAAAATTAAATTAAAAAATATTCTAGCGTTACTTAGTCAATTCAAAATACTATAAAACAGGAGGTCCAATATTTTTAATGCTTCGTGGAGAGGATCCTCTCTCAAAAACATTAATGTTAACTGGTGCTTGGATTGAATATGCTGAATCGTTGAGTGCATTGTGCTTTCAATTAGAACATAGATATTATGGTAAAAGCTTTCCGACAAGGTAAAACGATTAATTTCTTATACTCTTGGGAAGGAAATTTAACTCAGTGATATAATAATTATAGCGATATGTCTGTGAAGAATTTAGCTTACTTGACTTCTGAACAGGCATTAGCAGATGCTGCTAATTTTATAGAGACTATGACTAGTCAACATTTCTTATATGATCAAAAATGGATTATATTTGGTGGATCATATTCTGGAGCATTAGCTATATGGCTTGTAGAGAAATATTCTAAATTAGCATATGGTGCTATTGCTTCAAGTCCACCTGTTCTAGCAAAAAATGATTTTGACGGTAATATTTGAGTAATAATTAATATTTGAGTAAGATCCAACCAAGAAACAGAATTAAGCAAACAAAATTGTCTATAATCAAGTCTTCGTATATGTTCTACCATTCATTTCTTAAGTATGTTAAAGATTTTGGAGTTATTATCAACACAAATTTGAATTGGATTAATTATGCGAGACTTATTTAATTCCAAATTTTGAGAAGTTTAAGTCTTCTAGGTGTCTTCTAGGTGATTCCATTGGAATCAATTAACTACTGGTAGTTTTTCATTAAATTAAGTAGATAATTTAATTTTACAAAAGACTTCATGATTAGAACATCAGAGATCTTTGATTAATATCAATTTCACTCATTTTTTCAGTACTTGGTAGTATTTATTGGATTCCACTCTCCCATTGTCAAGGATTTCCAAATTTTTAATGGAATTGAAACGATCAGTTTATGCCCAAAAAGTGAGATTTTTCTCTTATCTTTTAATTTTATAAATATAAATCTGGAAGCAGTTAGAAAATTGAGACTATTTATAATCGTAGTTGTTAATAAATATTGACAAAAATATGGCTCCACTGAAATTCAAACAATGGAGTTTTTCAGAAAAATATGCCAGCCTTTAATCAAATTTCGGTCAGTGTACATATTTGTATAATACAGTACAATCGCTATAATATGAACACCCAAAAATATGAACTTCCAATAATATGAACACATAAAATTTTAACATT
>JANSTT010019472.1:0-11411 GCA_026745375.1 Platyura marginata
CCCCAGTCGGACTTGAACCCGGGACCTCCCGCTCCAAAGGCAACCACTCAATCCACTGAGCCATTTGGTCGGTTTTTACAACCTAAACTTGATTTAAACTTTAATTTATTTTCCCTTGACAAGTCTCATTCCTTTGGGGGTTGGTACAATAGAATTTTCAAAAAGAATATCAAGATCATCATTTATAATTATTATAATTATGTTGCTTATAGTAGATTATAGAATTGCTTATTATTATTATTACCTACAAAATGAATTTGAGACATTTTCGTTATCTTTACATAGAACAAATTTATGCATTTCTATTTTTATTCGTTAAATGTAATTCTCTTTTTGTTAAAAATAATATCGAAATACACATGCACATAAAACACCAACTCAAACAAGGTTTTTTTTTTAATTTCTTCTAAACAGTAGGTACATTTATTTAATTTACATAAATAATTTATTTATTCACAAATTCTTAAAAATTTATAAAAATGGCGGAAAATTTGAATTTGCTGCAATATTTCATACACATTTTAAAAAAAAATTAAAATTTTTTTTTAACAAAACATTTCAATATGTGAGTTTCATAACTTAGCTTTATATAATTGAGTGTGTGTTAATTTTCTGCCTTGAAAACAGAGAAAATATAAAAACGCACAATTATAACAACCTAGCTCATTTGCCGATCATCATTCCATCAAAAACACGAGCCACCAAACGCACCAACTTCATCAACACAACTTCAACCACCACGCCTAATAGAACAACATTTAATAACAATGGTATTGGGACAGCGACAACGCTGTTCTCAATCGATACTACAACTGTATTGTCTTCACCATCAGCATCGGGTACTGTTGGCAACGATGATACCAATGGTAATTTGTGCGACCATGAGGACAATGCAAATGTGACCAATTCAAATCGGAGCAAGAATGAAATACGCATTACAGAAAATCCATTACCGGAACCAGTGGTATGCTAAAAATGATTTTTTATTTGTAATTAGTTGAGATTAATTTTAGTTTTAAACAATATTGAAAACATATTTTCTAGCTTTTAAGCAAACATTGAATTTGAGAGTACTTCTTGAGTACTTGTTGAGTACATTTTGTGGCACATTTATTTGAAATTGATGAAAAAAGCAATACATACTAAAATACTAAAAATACTTAATGAAATCTTTACACAAACAACTAATTTATTTAGTTGTCATATTCCTGCAAATATTTAATATGAATGACACTCCTTTCTGTCTCTCTCGAGTCTCGGGGATCTATAACTGAGACCTCTACTTGTGTAGTAATGGGTACGTTCATTCAAGCCTACGAGATTGTTTAATATTAATGCAACTGTCAAACAGGTGGCATCTCAACAAAACTATAACCTTTCACCATACTCGGTCTAAGTATAAGGTTAGTGTGTACGTACTGTGTAAGGTTATAGGTTATTCAACGATCAAATTATCTATAAATACGATGAATTATGCTTAACAACCACAACGCTTTATTGGCTTTCGTGAATGCTCCCACTACACCCTCAATTTACATAATTTGTAAACTGTCATTTCTCTTATTTTTAGAAGTCCTTAAATATTTAAATTTCATACAAAAAAATAATTTAACCCCTTTTTTTCGGACCCATTATAGCCAGGGATGCAACACGTCCCCCTTTTAAGAGGAACAATACCCCCTTAGCCTCAAAATCCTCTTGTCTCCCTTCTACACTAAAAAAAGAGGAATAGAAATTGGTGCAAATCCAGTGAGGGAACCAAGATAATAGATGCTCTATGGCATATCTGGCTTCCCTTACTGGACTTGGGCAACTTTCACTAATAAACAGATCATTCAATGATCTGTGGGTCTATCGCGGTTGTCGCCAATCCAGCGATCGTTCAATGAACGCTTTTATAATTTTGGTACCGGTGACTAAAAGCATGTAATTTTCTAAATTTTTTTGTTTTTTTTTCCTCTTCGGTTTTCCTTCTGTCTCCCCGAAGCATTTTGGAAATCTGGCATCCCTGATTATATCCTTTTTACTAAATGTTACCGCATTTAAGAATTTAACCGGTATATACAACTCTGTTGTCGAAACATAAATATACCTCGATGTTTATGTACAATGGATCGGGAATGGGTTAACTATACACTGGGCTTCATGAGTATTCGCACAATTTGATATTATTTCTTATAGCCATTTTTATGAATACTCTTGATGCCCAGTGTAAACAATATATTTAAATATATTTATTCGTACCACTCATTGATTCAAAGTCAGAAATACTATCAGACATAAATGTTCAAAGTGGGCTTAAACCGATTTTATTTTAATTCTAAGAATTTTTAATTTTACATAATTTTTATTTAATAGAACTCAATATTTAATACCCCTCAGAACGTTTTTGTCGTTTTTCATTATACCTATACTTACCGTTTTTGTCTGTTTCCTCAAACCACGCCCTAAAACCATTCTTCGTTAAAATTCTTTTCAGTTCCGAAAGGGAGCTTAGTTTGTATTTGAGCAAATATCTTTTAAACGAATATCGAACAAAATTTCCAATTAACAAAAAAAGACATTCCATGCAAATCAAATAGTTTGGATAACACTGGATTAGGGTTACACACTAATAGAGAAAATTGTTCAAAGATTGTGGAATAATTAACTTTGACTGTAATTGACTTTAAGAAATCAATAAAAATGTAATATTTTACTGACAGTTTTCTGACTTTGATCAAGGCTCTTACTTATTCTTCTTCTTCTCAAATTTAAATTTTCTTCAATTGTTATGTTTCGTAATATCTGATGTTGTCAGAATTTCAACTAATTTTACGTCTCTAGTGCACTTTTTTTGACTTTACTTAATTACGCCCATTACAATGTCCGCCATGCTAAAATTTGATTGTACCAGATTTTGTGTTTTTCCTTTGTAACATCTTTATCTTGCTCCTTTTTGTCATAACAAATTTATAGGTGGTTAAAATCAATTTGATGGAGTTAGGTAACGTTAAATTTAGTAGTAACAATAATTAAAAAAAAATACTCATTAAATTAAAAACCATAATATTCCATCTCAAATAAATAATCAGTTAAAAAAACATCATATAATTGCATCATTTTTATAAATCTCAAATAAAAACTTTTTATTGCAATATTTTAGTTGCGATTTAATAAAAACAACAATAATTGTCAAGTTGAAGTGTTCAAAATGAATTTTGAAAATATTGACAAAAAAAAACAATTTAAATTTAATACTACACATAAGTAGTACATTTATGTACTAAATGTGAATTTAAGAAATTTATTATTTTGTTTTAGTATAATTTTTAGTAAATTTTTTTTTTAAATATAAATTTAAAAATGTAGCACATTGCAGAATAATAAAAAAAAAAATTGTTTAAAAATATTATATAGAAACATCTCTTGTCATTATAAACAGTAAAAATCAAAATGGAATTGCTTTTTTAACCAATGAAAATTCATTGAAAATCTTTAAAAAAGATATTTAACAAAGACCATCATTCACCCATAAATTATAGTATTATCTGAAATGGTTAGCTTATAGGTAAACATAGTAAACATTATATCTTTGTTGAATGTCATACATACATACATACATAAAAAATATATATATGTATATATATATATATAATATTATCCATATATATAATATGACTTTAGACTTTATATAAGTAATGTTATTATATAGCTTTTAAATGCAGATGAAAGCAAAAAAAAAAAAAAAAAAACAAAAAACAAAATGAAGGAAATCTATATCGAAAAATGGTTTACCAGGTCAGCCACAAACCACAAAAATACTGACTGACATATCAACACAACAACAAATTGTTAAAGATGATATTTTATAATAAAATAAAAAAAAAAAAACAAAATACATTTTGTGATAGACCAAATTCACTAACACATACATATTACATTACATACATACATGCATAAAGAAAATTCATATACATAGATTGAAAATATTGCAAACTCTTTTCACTTGGTGCCTCGTCAAAATACATTTGATTTCAATAGTTTGTTAAATTTTAAGAGAAGCGTAATTTTTGGATTTTTTCTGATAGCCAAAATCTCTGGTCTGAAGAGCCAAATTTCCCCTAATAGTTTTTTTTTTAAAGCAGATCAAAACCCCCTGATAATTTTCTTTAAAGCGGACCAAATCTCCCCCGGACAAAATCCCCCCCGGGACAAAATCCTTCCTGGAGAAGGAGAATTCTGTCCGGAGGGGATTTTGTCCGTCTTATAAAAAATTATCGGGGGGGGGGGGATTTTGTCCGTTTACAACTACAAAAAAAACATTTAAATTAACTTTATTGGAATAAAAATTGCAAGATGAACTCTAATTTCGTTTAAAAATTAAACTCCGTGAGCTCAACTCGAACTAGAACTCATATTTGAAATATTTAAAATTCAATAAAAATAAATGGTCTTTATTTATAAGTTTAAAAGAAACCCATATGTAACTTCATATAAACTCCTGCGAATTTGCAATGCCACAATATTTAAAATTGAAAATATAATCAAAATCAAAAACTTTAAAAGACTCCAATAAACGTTAATTTATAATAATAATAATAATAAGTTAAAAAAAACCTATTTGCAACTGAAATGCAACTATAGTTAAACAATTTTTCTGATCTTTCTTATGAATTTGTGATGTCAAAAATTCCTTTTGATTTTTTTTTTCAACCAGCCACAAACAAACTACATAACTACCAGAAGTAATCCAAATATATTCGTGGAAAAGTACTTATTTGTTTAGGTACTCAATAATATATTTTTTTAATTACTTAATTTTATTGATAAGTACTTCAAATTGTTATTTTATTAATAATAATAATAATAATAATGTATTAAAATAAAAGGCAGCGCACAGCTTTTAGAAATTAAAAAAAAGAAGAAAAAAAAATACATTTTTGTGCTTGCGCGCTCAAAATTAAGTTTTGTGCTAATTAAACATTTTTTTTTTTGGAAAAAAAAATAGTGTATGTTATTAACCATTGACATAAACGAATAAAATAAACTATCATGTTGTATGTGTGTTTTAATTATTTATTTTAAGTTTTTTTAATTAATGTATATTTCCAATCCGTCTAGTGCCTTAAAACCACAAATTTGTCGATATCTATAATACAAGATCACAATTAATAGGTGGATTCTCTGTTTTGATGAGGATACGAACACTATTTCCAAAAATAGTCCTCCTTGTATGTTATGCTTGTGCGTAGAAAATGCCAGGCACTTAAGAAAGTTGGATTGCGATCTTATTGTCCTAGCAGTAGTAAACGGTAGATCGATTCGATATTCTCTTTAATACCCGGGTGATTGCAGTCATTCTTATTTCGGCTCAGAAAAAATTTGAAAGATTTCTTCGATTGTCTTTTAAGGAATTTTCCATACTTAATATGAGTATGTTTGTAACTCTTAGCTCTACATTTTTGATATTTCTGTAATCTTGGATCTTTAAAAATAATTTTAAGCCCACAAAAATGTAGAACTTCCATAGAGATTTTATAGGAAACCTAGTAGAAAATGCTGGCATACTCTTTCATAGCCTCAGGTTGTCGCATCACTTTCATATCACTTACACTTTATGTGACACTCTCCTCAGTATATTCGAAATATTTTAAATGTCCCGCCAAATATTAGTGAAAATCTCTTACAAACTTCAGGCCATTTACGTTAACGTTAACGACACACAGTTATAAATATAACATTTACTTAAGCTTTTTATTATTTTTATTAAATAGAGCGACATCACTGTAACAAAATTATTTTCATTTTTCTGTTGAATTTTCAAAATTTTCTATTTTGCCTAACATTTAAATTTTAAAACATTTACCGTCTACATTCTACAACAATAAATTTATTACGATGAATGGCATTTTTGTTCTTCAAAAAAAAAAGTGTTCAAAACATTTCCGTTAGAGTAAATTTAGTTTAAATTAGACGGCAATTTACAAATTTATCGTAAAGCTCAAAAGTTGAGATATTTATTTTTAATTTTCAGTATCGAATACTTTTCGTATTCGTTCGAATTGAGTACATACTTGGAACTTGGAATCGGTAAAAGCATTTGATACTTTTTATAACAGGCACTTCCACTTGTTTACAGTCGGTTGACTAACGCGGTTATGTACGTTTGTCTATTAACGATGGAAGATCGTAAATTGTTTAATTTTTTTCGATTTTAATTAATTACTGATAATGATTATGATTTTTTAATTGAATAGTTTTCATGTATACATGTAATTGTGTATGTTCATTTGAAAATTAAACATTTCTCAGTCGAGTGTAAATTAAATAAGTGAGTCACACTGGATTATTTGTTGTTCTTGTATTTTGCTCATTTTGTGTTTATTGTGCAAACAATATAATTATTGTTAGGTGTACATATATTTACACCTTTGCCTATACGTTTACGTTAAAATAACCGTGTTTTTTTTTTTTGCCCTGCGTGATTATGATTTTTAATAATATTTTGTGAATATTTTGTGTGGGGATTTTTAATTATTCGAAATGATGGGAATTATTTTGGATTACCGCAGTCTTTTTGGATTACTAGTTTTGGCGCTAACTGGTGCCTGTGGCGCTTACATTGACGAATCAGATATGAGAGGTAAGTGAAAGTGTTTTTTTAATGTTTATTTTTTATTTATGTTATGGGAATTTATCATAAATATTTTGATAATAAATAATACTGCTATAGAAATTTATCGTTCACATCAAACACATTTTGTGTTAATTAATAAACAATTTTTTTTTACACCATAATTAATTCCTACATACATGTACGTATTGTTTTTTTGTTATACAAATATAGTCGCAAGCAAATTATTGCAAACAACCACTGGTAACGTTCGCGAAACCGCAATGTTTTTGGTAACAAAAGTTGCAAAACTGGGTTTTTTTGAAACGTTACAGCAACGTACAAGTTTTTTTTTCAATTTTTAATTCTGGCTGTAACCCAACTTTCATTTTGTACTAAAAGGTCTCTTATTTGTAATATTAATTTTAATTTTTATTGAAGCAAATAGAGATTTTTATATGGCATAGTATAATTTCCAAAATAAAACTGCCATCAGATTTTCAATCATCTAAATTTATCACATAAAAAAACCTTGATTAAAATATTTCTGTTGTCATATCATTGCTAGAAAAAGAAAGTTCAAAGAAAAAAAAAATTAGTTTTCACGATAATAATAATAAATTTGAATTTAAAAATATATTTTGTTTTAAAATAGCATGCAACATTGCACCGGTAATATGAGATGACTTCTTAAGCACTATTTTTATATGAGAACGAAATGCTTGAAGTTTTACCGTCAAAGTAAACTTATAATAAATTCCACGGATCACGGATGTTATAACTGTTCCAGAAACTTTAAGTTACTGATTTGAAATTTTTTTTTTGTGTTACAAATTGTTACATACGCCCATAAAAATAATTAAACAAAAAGCATAGTAACAGAATTGAAATGCCATAGAAATTAAAATTAAAAAATTAAGAAAAAATTAAAAAATACGCTTGACCCATTTTCTAATGGTGTATCTCCTCTAGGCGCTAAACTACTGAGGGACATAACTTAATATTAATAAATATTTCCGTGTATGGTGGCTATAAGTCCTTATTATCGATGTTTTGGTTATAAAAAAAGATTGCAAGAAAGTAAAATTAAGTATAGAAACGACTCAAAACTTATATTTAATAGACTATAGCTAATCATAGAGCATAATTACTTATTATGTTAAAAGTTCACTAAACTTATCTGCAAAAAATCATTTTGGCAACAATTAAGATAATCCATCCAAATTACACAATGCTTTTTATTCATAATGATACGTTCCCACCCATATAATATTCAGTATATGTTTACCTGCCTACCTAACATAATATAATTTGAGTCCCACGATGTCTTCGTAAGCTTCATTTGTAATAAAATGTTGTCCATCATTTCTTTCATAGCCAAAAAATCATGTTTATTAAAAACATTTACAACAATGCAACGCAATGATGTAATAATGCATCAAACATGCTATTTAAATGCAAAATTTGTAATCCTAGACCATATGTATTCCGGTCAGATTATTGCATATATGCCCACTCTGATATATGTCGCATTTAAAAATGTTCAGCAAACATTTCTTTTTACCTGTACAGAATATGAAGCAGGCAAGCAGCAGGTATAACTGAAATGAAGCAAAAAAAAACTCATACTTATTGTTCTCGGTTTTCTTTTAGGAAAAAGACGTATGCTCGCTAAGCATTATTCCCATATATGCAAGTATACTCTATGAGCGTATACCTACCTACATACCTAAAAAAAATTTATAATAACTACAGAAAGATGAATGGATCCCAGAGCCTGTGTTTAATTTGTATTGATTGATGTGAAAATACTCGTACACCTTTGAAGATAATTTACCATACACTTTTTCTTCCTTTTTTTTAGTAATGCACCAACACAAAAAATTGAATTGAAATAGAGGAACACCGACTGTTCAGAATTCAAGGTGCAAGGAATATGTCTAACAAAAATATAAAGTGCGGACATTTAGGTTTTATTTGAATTTTTCAATTTTACTCTTAAGGAATTATTTTTTTAAAATATAGGTACCCAAAATTCAGTAGTCTAGCGTTGTGACTTTCTCTTACTATGCAAAGTATCTCTTGAAAATTATCTTAAAGTGAATCCTTATGTGACGTTAACATAAATATTTTTGTTAAAATTCAATTCAAAGCAGTTTTCTTTTGTGAGACGAAAATTGTAGATGTCATCCCTGTTTGATTACCGAAATTGTAGTTTTTCGCGTTTTTCTCAACATTTTGCTAGAAAATCGATCAAAATTATATAGCCAAAAAATTTTTGACATTAAATTTGGAATAAAATAACGATAAAATTGTAATAATAATAATAATAATTTGAAAACGATTTTCGGAGGTTTCCCAGAAAAATTCACTCTATGCCACTGTCGAAATTGAAAATAAGAACAATAGGGTACAAAAAATGAAACCGAGAAAAAGAAAACGAACGGATAAAAGATAAGACAAGAGTCAATTAGAATTCCTATTCCAGTAACTAATTTTTGTTTCATACAAAATTTATTTTAACATTTCGTGGCAGAGAACTTAGACTTTTACATATGTATATAGTGGAGGGAATGGACATTTTTGAATTAATGTTATGTTTGAAAGGAAATTTTTAGTTGTCCCTTTCATTGTGGACATAACAAATTATTCTTCATTATTTTCAATTTTTTGGCTTAAAACAGAAAAAACTCAAAATTAAGTATTCCAAAAATTGTTACACGAAACTCAATTTAATGATAAAAATGGCAGTGAAATGGCCAGCCATTTGTAAGGTTGTCGTAAATGCTGCAATTTTCCACACACAAAAAATAAGATTGTCAAATCAATTGCGGTCAATGTAATAGAGGTACAGTACGATAGATCTGTAAAAAGATAGCATCTCGCAAAAATCTAGAAAAAAATCTAGCAACTTCTCTCATGACTAAATTAAATCTCAAAATTATTATATGTACTAATGTACATGCGCAAAAAAAATTATATAAGAAAATGATGCAAATAGCGTACTTTAGCCGGGCGTCAGGTATCTTGTAAAAATCGTCTTCCACAAAAAATTCACCAGCCACAAAATAATAAATAAATACCATTGCTGGAACTGGAATCTTAATTTCTGCATTTTAATTCTAAAAAAAGGACCACAATATGATCACATTTTTTCTATGGGAAACATCGGCAGTCGTTAGTTGGTTTTTTTAGAATCTCAAATGTATAAAAAACTTGTAATTTTTTTTTTTTTTATAAACAAAGCTACTACAAGATCATTTATATTCAGATGAATAATGTCCATACTTATAGAAACTATTAATTTTCCAAAAATTATATACTGCAAAACATGGCTATACTTACAATAACACAAAGATAGGTAAGCTAATGGCTAACCTTAAGGCAATATAATAATGGAATACAAATCACGAATATCCCATTTGTATAATTGTAGTAAAATATTTTATATGAATTGGATTTTGGATAGGTTATAAGAAGAACATAGATAGAATGCGTTTATATGATATTAAAGAATCTTGCATAGGCGTCCCAATATGGTCTCAGATTTTTGTAACAAAAACTTGATGGAAACCCTTTAAATGTCTCAAATCTGTTTCTACTATTTTTAAGATATTGAAGTTAAATTAAAAAAATTAAATTAAACGTTAACTATAGAGACGACAATAACCAAGATCAAACCGATTTAATACTAGTAAAACCTTTAAATATAAAAATGGTCGCTTGGACCGAATAATTTAAATTTACTGCTGTTTCATATTTAAGAGCGCAAGAAAAGAAATATACAATAGAAAGAGACAAAATATGAATTGGGTATTAATTTTTATTTTTACAGAATGCAGGTCTTAAACTTCTTAAATATTATTAATTAATTACGGCTGTCAATGGTGCCCCACGATTTTTTTTCCTGATAATATTTTGTGTAAGACATTTTTTGATTGAAAAAATAATTTTTTTTTTTTTTTTGATTAGTAGAATAACACAAAAACAACAACTCACAAATTCTATGTAATCTTCAAAATATTATGAAAGCAAATTAAGCGCAATCATTTTGTTGATAAGATAACGGTTAGCTTAACCTTTTGTAGGTGAATTTTTATTATTTTTTTTTACGAAAATTTTCTTATCACCGTATGGACTATTACTTATCTCTATCAGTATAAAATGCGTAGGGTAAAGTCGACCTTTAAACCAAAAATGTCATTGTTACGACAATTTTGATGTTGGATTTATAGTACGGAATCTTCTACCTAAAAATTATCGACTGTAGTATTAATTTGTCTGGTCGCCAGATTTAGTCAATTTAATCTCTTTACGTGCAGATTACGCCATTAAATCTTTTTAGTAATCTTTTATTTTATTGTAGTATTTTGATGGGATGCATCAGAGTAGAATTGTTGTTGGAATTCGAAGAGACACGCCAAGGAGTACAGGTATCCCTCCTATAACACGCTAGATAGGTTCCAATATAATTCTTGTATGAAATTATTGTAGAACTACCGTGTTATATGAGAATTTTTGCAATTTTCATGTTCTAGTGAAACCGTGCTATCGTGTTACACGTGTTGCCGTAATTTTCTTATCGTGTACTTTAGAAATTAAGAGTATTCTGAGAGCTTAGATAAGAGATTCGGAAAGAAATTTTTTTTCGAGATATACTTATTCATTGAGCTCTGTCCAAATTAATGCAGTAAATAGTTATGTAGATTATAAGTAGTAGATTATAGTGGTTAGGTAGATTATCGAGGGCTTATATTCAATACTGTCTATCTGCAAAAACACGATTTTTCAGGAGAGCGAAAAAACAAGTTAAGTA
>JANSTT010019473.1:0-11409 GCA_026745375.1 Platyura marginata
ATATATAATGTAGATGAATAAAATATTCATTCCCTATTTTTGTTTGTCCTTAAAATTGTTTAACGGCAAATGTTTCAACATACCGATATGAGTACCTATATACGACACAAATCCATAAATCTATATAAAGCTTATATTTTACGCGTCATAAGCTGACTAGAGCTATGGTCAATTTTTCATCTGCTACTGTTTTTCAAAAATCGTGAACATGTTCCGAAAGAAAACTGTATTTTCCCTTTTATCTAATGGTGCACATGCGCTTTCTTCAAATATCCTTTTATCAATATTTATATGTATTTGTGCGATAAAATATTTTCACAGTATTTTGTAGAGTTTTCGGATGAAACATTTTCATCTTGTCAACAGTTTTCTTCAGTTTGAAAGTATTCGGCCAAGTGGTGAGACATCGTAATTATAGTGGAGTTTTTCTCTAAATCATACATTTATACTGAAGCTAATTTGCATACGGAAAATACTTAATTTCAAGTTCGGAATTTCAATGAGTTTATTGGTAAATCACGGGATTTTCGTTGAAATTTAAATTAAGCCAAACACTTGTTTTTAAAGTTTATGGCTTTCTAGTCGAGTGGAGTTAAAACTTTTCGAAATAATTCCTTATATAGAATTCTAGTCAAATTACTTTATGATATAAAGCGAGTATATTTACTTCAAGTTTTCATTGTTTTCCAGTGAATTATTAGTGAAGTTTATGCATGGAATAACAAATAAATAACCAAATGGAAATTTGATGTTTACAATCTGGATTAACTAACAATAACAAACGGTAAGGTGTTTTTTCAGAATATTTTCTTTGAAAAAAAAAACCCAAATTGAATTACAACAGGGAAAAGACAAGAAAATATTATTTTTTGATTATAGCTTAAGTGATGTTTTGGGAAAATCTTAAACGACCAAAAATCTACTCCAAATATATACCCCCAAGATGTTAATATCTGGTGAGCGTATAAATAGTTAATTTGGTTGATGTACATTTTCCTAAAGATTACATGGAAATATTAATAGCATGTCAGCGTTGATAAGATCATCTTGTGTGCGTATAAACTTTAAGCGAACTAATTAGTTATGTCAGAAATTAATTTCTGAAAATGAAGATTGACATTTTAGGGTTACGATCAACAAGCTTACACGTTTGGTGACCCCTTACTCACAGGTAGTTTGTAGTTAATATTTACGACGTACCTTATGTGTACGTATACTACGAACTAAGGAATAGAGTTGAACATTATTAGCGAATTAAAAGGTACATACAAAATGAACCCCCATTTTCGTCATGTAATTAATTAATTAATTTGTGGCAAAGCAAAGTTGTTTCTTCTTGCAAATAGTTTTAATTTTGTCATTTAAATTTATTATACGGTTGAGGTTTAGGCTGTAACGTAGAAATATTTAGACGCCTGTAAATTGTATCCTTTTTTCGGTTCTACTACATAACACAATTTATAGGATGAAAATTTAAAAATTTAAGTAATTTTTAGTGCAGATTTTCGTGTCTTTTCGATTAAGATCTCTTGTTTAAAGTAGGTACACTAAATTTTCTTGTGAATATCTTAATGGGCCTAACCGAAGCATTATGTATAGGAGTAGCCAACACGTTTTTTTTTAAAAAAACCCTAATTTTAAGAGAATTTTCGCGATTTTAGGTATATATTTATCTACTTATAAAAATTCAAAAAATTTTGCTTGCCTCGCTCAAAAGAATTTATACTTTTAGCGATTTTTTTTCGACTCTACCTACTGGTTAACATTGAGACATTGATATATTCTTTTCAATATCGTAAATAATCCAATCGATCTAATTGTTTCTCGGACAATGTTGAGCGATGGTCCTTTTGAAGCCACCTGAAAATCCTCTCATTTGAAGAATACTTACAAATTATTCTATACCGTCAAGTTTTTATTTAAAATATTTGCTAATATTTTCCACATGATCACCAAAATTTTCGAAATTGACCCACTAAATACTTAATAATCAATAATAATAGTGAATTGATGTTGGAAAAAGTGTTAAGTATAAAAATGTTTAAATGGTGTTTGAAGAGGCTCCCTGTGATTTGGCCAGCATACCATTGTTCAGATTCAAGTTAAGAAAATTCCTTAGAGGCTTAGATCATCTATAGTCTATACGGTAGTAGTAAAATTTAATTAAAAAAAAAATTATGCATATAACGTTACTCTATGTACTACATAATCAAATTCAAATACCTATGAGCATATTTTTCTGTTAGGTATACAATTAATTTTACACTTCATTTACAAAAGAAGTTTAATATTTGCTATACATATAATTTTGTTTTCACAATACATCCATCTACTGCCGCATTGGCAGTTTAAATCGATCTTATTAAAAAAATTCATGCGGAAAATTTGTTCAGGATATTGTAAAAAAAAAAATAAAAAAATAAAAATCGTTTGTTTCGCGAGTAACGCAAGGAATGTTTCATATTTGAAGGAGGTAGGTGTTATGTTATATAGACTTTCATATATTATTATATAATATGTATATACAATGTACAAACATCACATACATACATACATATATGCTTACCCTTCAAAAACAACGCATGTATGACTCTATTAAGGTTTTCGTTTTTAAAAGACGAAATGGTGTTTTTCTTTGTAATAGAATTAATTTTAGGTTTCAGTAGATTTTCCTCGCTTTTTAAGCTACATTACACATTAATTAATGACTTTAGCTTTTTTAAAACTCAACCCTTATCATCCAATATTCGAATATAAACGGTACACGGGATATGTTCATCATCAAATGGCAAAAATATACAGAAACGAGGATATATTGGTTTTTTATATGCTGGTGGATTATATGAACATCCACCAACGAAGCTTAAAAATCAAATTTTTTTTTAAACACAGCGTATTATTCACTTAAGCCGATTTTATATGGACTTTTTATCAGATTTATTGTAAAAAATAACTCAGTTTTATGGGTATTTTTGGGTGCGTAATATATATCTTTGGGGAAAACAGACATGGAGCTGGAGAGATTTGTTGTAGATAGACATAGGAAAATGCAAATTTCGGCTCTCTCTAATCTATGGTATGTATACAAACATATACTTAGGTAACTAATTATAAATCCAATATTGTATTTACGAAATGCAACAACGACGCCAGGTCATTCCATATTAAGGTATTATTAACCTATTGGTTGTTTACTAGATTTTAATTAATTATGTCAGTATTTTTACTATTTTATAACAAACGTAAATGATTTGACTATTTTATAGCTGAATAGTCATAAAATAGTAAAATTAATGATGTTCTTGGTAAAAATATTTCTCTGTGTGCATTGTCCAAATTCAAATTCATTGCTACCACATATAATTTATTGCCGCAAAATTCACGATTTAAGAAAACTGAGTTGTTATATATTGTGAAGTATTGAATTGTGATATTATGGTTATATGTATCTTTGCATATATTGATTTTAAACTGCATAAAAGAGCATTATTGAAATATTTTTTTGCTAGCATCTACCTAATATTTACATGGAATAGTAGAGTTTGTACAATTTATAATGAAAACGTGCCTGTAAATCACTCGCTATTCATGAAACCAATCAATCATAAGTATATTTTATATTTAAGTTACACTCATGTCATATGTCGTACATGATTGGTGATAAAAGTCACTTATTCATATTGGGACGTCATATATAATATTGTTAGCAAAAAGGGGTGCAAAGTTAAAATATAAACCAAACTTTATATTCAGTCTGGAATGACAATTTAAATTTTATAGAAACGTAATTGAAATAAAATCTACACAATTTATGTATAATATAAACAAACATGTACGTACATACATACCTACATACATAAATATTATTTCTTCATTGAAAGCATACGGTACGGTGTTTAAATCAAACATCCAAAATACTACCCAGATATGTATTCTACTCCCCCAGAACAACATTTTATATATAAATTCATATTTTATCTGCCATTGAAATATACAAACGGATTGTAGCACTAAGCTGTCGTTCGAAATTTACATTTTTATGCGACATTCACGTGAAACCGATTCTCATATTTAAAGTGTCTCATTGTGATAATTTTTACTTTAATTTTAATTTTTATTTTTTCTTAAATCTTTTTTTCCTTAAAGTATTGTCTTATTATATATACAGATATACGATTATACAATTTTTATTAACCGAAAAGCTCAGTGCACTTGCCTGAGGAGGTATGGTTCAGATTCTACTTTAAACCATAGGGCTATATGTATATTTAAAAATAGTTGCACGTCACGTTAGTGTAATTTGAAATACAAAGACTTTTGATAGGATTGAGTTATACAGCGGAATTTATAATGACAATCTGATCATGTAAATGTTATATATGTAATAGGTAACCAATATGTAAAGTATGAGTCTTGAAACTCGACAATCATGGAACATCATCAAACGATGAAGAAATTCGAGACTATTCGACTATGCGGCATTTTTTTTTTTTGAGTTTACATAATATTCAGAACAAGTAAATTCATTTATGATGAATTTTTTGTTGGCCCTGAACTTAAATGAATAATATATTTAAGAAATTTAACGAACATAATCTATAATTCCGAACATAAACTTAATTAACTAAGAAATTAGTTTTTCCTAGCCAAAATTTACCTTAATGGATCTTTATTTTGAAGTATACACACCAATGCTGCTTTGAACATTAAAAGCTCTCAGCCTATTTCTTTGATTTCAATTTCACGAGTTGATGTTTTTTTTTCTCGTCGATAGTAGATATGTAAGTATGTACGTACATATGTATTATCGTATTATAAATCCAACTCACGCACATAGAATACATAGAATCCATCTAACGCACAAGGTATGGGAAAGACTATACCTATTATTTTTAAGTGAAAATGAAACCCCTCGCATATTGGTTCAATGTATAACATTAAAAATTGCGTTTTAAAAATCGTACACATAGTTTACAGTGGCGTATCCAGAATTTTGTTACAAGCAGATTATTGAATTGACCTTTTCGAAACCATTTCATATGTAGAAACTTTTTGAAGTTTTCAATTGCCAATACACGGCAGCCTTTTTTCAAAATATCCACTTGTATATGGAGACTAAGATTTGAAATATAAATTCCTCTGGGAATTATTATATATATACTACGACAGTCTTTCAACTTTCAAGTAGAGGTTCCGTAATATCTGAAAGATAATTGATGTGACTTCAAAAGCTTTTTGTTCATACATATATATAGATTATAGAATATACAACCTCTTTAACGACTATGTAATAAGCCTAATCGTTGTGTTTGCCTAGCATAGAAATCAATTTAAAATCCAAATTCATTGATTTATTTGATTGAAATCAGGAAGTAAGAAAATTCTCGGTGATAAAGTTTAAATACAGATAACATGTTTGGGGATACAAACTTCATAAATACAAGACAAACCTAGAGTGGAACAATTTCGATGTGCCTCTACGTCATTATACTCGTACATATGAATTGCAAACCAAATCGTTGACATGCAGGTTTTAAATATTTATTCCATTTTCCGATCGACTTGACGACTCCTATTTTTTTAAAAGTAAAATTGCTCACACGAGAGATTCTCTACTGCTACTGGTGTGACGATTGGTAAAATTGGCCCCATTGCACCCTGAGTACATGTTCTATTGATCCTAAAATAAAAATTAGAGACGCTTAACAAGTAGCTTAGTAACAAAGAAAATGTTTTTATTTTATTTTTGTGCAGTTCTTTTCCGTTTAATATTATATTTATATACCCACATAAATGAAATAAATTACTTATGTAATACGAATACATACATACATACATACATATGAATATACTGGGTAGATTTCCATTTAAAAAATAAAATTAAATGAAACCATATAACGTTTACGTAATATTCTTGTAAATAAAATGCAATAAAAATTGTAATAACAAAATTTTACTGAACTCCCATTTTGGATTATTTTCATCTACAAAATAAAGCAAAATTAAATAAATTTTATTTATAACTAATGTACCTACTCCTCTTGTATATTATACTTAAAAATAAAACTTTTTTTGCAATCATTTTTATATAAGTATTCTTGAAAATAACTTGAATCCCCTCAGAAACAACGGAAAAAGGACTTTTTTATTGCTTATAGAAGTTTCTTCTTAATTATATTTAAATTTAAAAAGATTCTCATCCTGTAAGCGGGGTGTTGGGTATAGTTGCATTAATTGCAAAAGGTTTTCATTATTTATGATAACAACCTACAACAGTTAAAGTTGTTTTTAGTTTTCCACTACAATTTCCTGCAGGTTAAATGGTGGATTACGATGAAATTGCTAGGAAAAAAACACTTTTTATAACCATCCTCATAATTATGTTGTTTTTGTTGTTGTTGTTGTTTTTTTTTTCTAAAATGCTAAAGTAATGTTTTTTAAATTTATTTATTTTTGTGGTTTCTTTTTTATTTAAATGGATTCTCTCTCCACTCCACGTTAATTAATTAAAAACTTTAACTAAGTTATGTCGATTATAAAAAATTTTCTGTTTAGAAAGTGGAAAATGGAAAAAAAAAAAAAAAAGAAAAAAAAATTTAATATAAAAGTTGTGCGGTAACCACTAATAAGATATAAATCAGTTATAGAATGGGAATTATAAAATTTAATTGAAATTTTGCGGTTTCTCCCAGGAATAAGAAAGTTATATTTAGATGAAATTTTGAAAAATTGGTTTTTCCTATATAAACTCATTTTGTATTCATTAATTTGTATGAAAACCGCAAGAACAATCATTTTTCCTTTAAATTGGGAATCATCCACAAAGATGATATGATTTTTTGGTAGTTAAATAAGTTTTTTTTTTTTAAATTTGTTTCCGATGCCTAATTCTTATCCAACTTAAGCTCAATGTTCATAATATTTCAGAGAAAAGATCTATATGGAATTTTGTATGAAGGGAGGAGGTGATTGTACATTTTCAATACCAAATTTATAGATATTTTTGTAAAATAACTCCACTTTGTGGATACAACATTAGTTTAATCATTTTTGTACCTTACTGTACTCTATTTGATTTAATTTTGCTTTATCCATAGTAGACATTTTTATCAAAGTTGATTAATTATTGTATTTCAATAACGTTGCGTGGGTTTAATTAAAAATATTTCAAGTGTGTTTGTATAATTAAAACAAGAAGAAGGAAATTATTTCAAATAGTAGGGTATAGAGCATCCTTATATGCAGTTTTAAATATTTTTAAAGAAATATTTCGGCATAATTTCTAAAAATGTTTTTTTTTTCGTTTTACATAAAAGCTAACATTTTCATTCTCACACAACTTTTTTAATATATTCATGCTAAGGGATGCCCGACTATCATAGCACTTACACTTACTCGTATGTATGTACGAATGTATTCTATCCTATCGCAATGTCCTCTTGTCTCTTTATGTACATACATACATATGTACATATATTACATATGTGGTATGGCGTGTACTTATGTAGACACCTCTATTGTGCCACTTTTGTTTCAGAAGTGTTACGAGAACGTGTCAAACAAAAAGTAAAATATTTTCCTTTTGTCTATTTATTTTATGTTTTTCGGTCGTTTTTCTTCATTTAGGGAAATGATACTATGTCTCTGGAACGCAATTTGTTCCAAAAAAAAAGAAAAAAAAAAAAAGAAAAGAAGATCACATTACAATGTTAAAATCATTCGAGATAGAAAAACTCTGCATTTTTATAGGCTATAGATTTCGCAGTGTTGGCCGGACCATTCTATCGAGGGAAAATTATTTGTGAATGTCTAGAATAATTTGTCAAAAGTAAAAATAACAAAATAAAAAAAAAAACAAAAAATCCGGACTTCCGGCATGACATTATTAAAATTATTATTATACCAAAATGGCACATTTATGGTGGTTGGTGGTGTGTGATTCCCGGTGGTCTGGAGTGTTTCAAAAGCTTAATATCAATAATGCCAAGGCCGTTATCGTTAATAATGTTAGTCACGCAAAGGTTTTCCTTCTGTTTCATGTTGGAAAATATTGCCAGCAATTATATGAATGGTGTTTGCGTGTTGGGCTAAGCAAAAAAAATAAAAGAAAAAAAAAATAATTGACATTGAAAAATTATAAGTGAAATTAATGATGTTTCCAAAAAAGTATTTTTAGGTGATGGTAAATATGTATAGGAAGCAATGAATTTTAATTGAATTCGTTTTGTTTTCATTCTTTTTAAATGACCTACGATCGATCAACCGATTACTTAATTTTTAAAAAAAAAAGTTACTACTATGTATGAGTTCAGTTTTTCGATCATTACTATTTTTCAAATATTATGGTTGCATTGTAAGATGTACTACTTATTTATGTACATTTCATAAAAATCGTATTTACGTTATGTATATTTTATTAGTGACCTAATTGAATATGTAATTTAGTATAGTATATAATATACTACAAGTATATGAATTGTAACAAAATGTATGGGAGGAGATCATCGCATAATCCTATTCATTTTTAATCTTCTGTATTTTTTTTTTCTTAACATAAGAAATGCGAAAAAATGGCCGGGGTTAGTATGGTGAGTCAAAAATGGCGACCGCATCAAAATATATTAACAAAAAGCATTGTAATCATATTATCTAGGTCATAATTTCGATATTGAAAACCCTTTTTTATTTTAACAAAAAGTAAATCAAATTAATTATGCTTATCGTTTAATTTTAATTTTTAATTTAACTATACAGCAGTATATGCCGCATATGTACTTATGTATGTATAATAAATTAACTAAGTATATACTTTATTCAAAATATATAAAATATATCTATGTATAAGTATATGACGTGGGAAGTACATATATATGTATAATATGGTATAATATGTATATAATCAACATCAGTTTAAACTCTACAAAATAAACAAATCGTTTGAGTTTAGTTGCTGTTGAAATATTTAAAAATTTATACCCATACTTTCCTACCTAAATGTGAGAACATACATACATATATGTACATACAATATACATTTTTAAATTATATATATATGTATATGGGTACAACTTGCAGACAAAGGTCAAGGTCAAAGCGAATAAGCTTTAATCAAAGCCAATCGGAATTTCCATAAAGGTATATTATATAGTCTCAATGAATTTTTAAGGTTAAAGAATTTTATAAAAAAATCTGGTTTTTTTTTTTTGGAAAATGGAGTAAATAAGATGTTTATGTCAGTGCTTAGGTACATTTAAATACATTAACAAATTTCTGAGATGTTCCTTATTATAAACATACATTTACTTCAATTAGATTAAAAATACTTCTTGATATCCTTTTGACTACTGTTTTCTGTTGAACTTGTACTGAAATACATAAATAGAAAGAACCTACATTGTGTATATAAAAGGTACCTAGTTCTAGTACGATAAGGATGAAAGCATATTTGAATTATATATGTATGTATTTGGATAATCCGTTACCGGAGCGAAGCTACGGTTTTTCTTCTCTAAATAAAATAGGAGTAATATATTATTCAAATATTTTGCAAATTTAACTCCTGTTATTAAATTACTTAACAATCCGTTGCGTTTAAATTTATTTATTGTAACGATGTTAAAGTAAATAAATTCGCTTAGAAAATAATTAGAAAAAAAATCACATCCTAAATTGTATTCCCATATCATGATTGATGTTTGACATGGTAAGATAAAACGGATGTGAAATGCTTTAAGTCAAAATATGTATGTACGTACATATCTACATACATAACTATATATGTATATAAATTCTTGTATACCCTACCTACCAACAAGGATATATCAAAATCCCATTCTATATTTGGCTTCCTTTGAACATGGTTGAACCAGCCTAAAATATGTCACATAAAATTTTATTGTATAACCTATGTAAGTATGTATGTACCACCGAGGATATATGTATGTATGTATATACATCAGTACATACATCAAAAATATGTTATCTATGCTTGGTATACACACAATATTAATGTATTTTCATCTTTCGTAATAATCTGAAATTTCGAAAAAATAGTTGAATTATGGAATAATGAAAAATTTTAAAAACAAAGAAAAAAATATTTCAAATTTACAGAGTGGATTATGGTTTGTTTTTTAGAATGTTGTGGTGGTGAATGTGGTGAAGTTTAATAAAATCTGTTGAATACTGCAGGATATAGACTAGGTATGTAATGTACATATATGTACAAAGGACTGGACAACAGGAAAAAGGTTTTTTTTGTTTTATATTTAGCGGAGATTTTCTTTGTTGTCGATTGGTATACATTTCTACAGCAATAATTTTTCATTGATATTTGCTTAAAAATGCTGTTCATCATCTAGTATATTTGCAGCTCACAGTGCTAGCTTATTAATTAATTTTTTTTTTCGGTTATTATGCTGATTTCAGAAAGGTTTGCTGCAATTCTAAAAAAAAGAGCTAACAAAATTTAATTGAAATAATATAATCAAAGGGGGTTTATACAAAGGGCACCATATTGACTAAGTGTAGGAATTCAGGAATGTATGAAAACCGCTGAAAAATGGATCATGAATATATTATTTGCAGAGATTTCGACTTGACTCTGTCAATATATTATTATTATGTATTTATCTCTAGAAGGACATATTCCTAGCGACTTCTTTCAATTTTAATAAACTAACAGCTTATTGTGTGACACCACCTGTGTAAGGGTATTTTTTACATTTTCGAAAAGGTTATAATTTAAATTTAAAAAAAAAAAACATTATATTGTATTCATAAAATTCTAATTAAGAAGAAAAATACTTTCAACACGTCTATCATTTGAACCTTAACTGTTATCCAAATCGAAATACAGCTGACACAACAAACAAAAATTTAACAATCCCTCCAGTTTATATGTCACTTACAGTAGACAGATTGTCAATGCAGCATATTGAGGTTATTCGGGAACTTTTTCGATAATTTTTGTTATTTATTATAAGGCAACATACATACATACATAAATATAATACAAACAATACAATACATACATACATTATGTACATAGATACAGAATAAAAATAGATGAAAACCTAGCGTAATACTATTTTTGATAAAGTTCAATAAATAAGCTTTACTTTTAAGTTCTTTTCGGTCTCTCTGCCCCTTTATATGTATGTATGTGCTGTGCACGTAATGGTATTGTAGAAAGTGGTCGGTAATTCCTAAAATTAAGAGATATTCTTTTAATTGCCTCCATTGCTTATATAATACCTTAAAACCATGACCCAAAATAAATAATTCAGGAAAACGTGACCTTTTTGCTTTATCTCTTGTTCAGATCGTTAAGTGCTTCGTCATTCCAAACGTTCTAATAAAACTTTGTGAAATCCAATCTTTTTACTATTTTATGTATGCTATATCTAT
>JANSTT010019474.1:0-11404 GCA_026745375.1 Platyura marginata
AAGACACTATTTTCCATGAAAATCCATTTGCGTTCCAAATTACCTGCCGTGTTCCGACTTACCTGCTTTTACCTTACATGTGGAATGAATCTACTCTCCTCGTACATAATACGAACGGAATGCAATGGAACATACATTCATAAAATCATTCTTTTCATTTCGGATTTGAATAAAGATTCACCATCATCAGTTTGAAGTTTCTTATCCGCACCATCCTCTTGAATGTTTTCAAAAAATTTGTTATGTCAGATTGGAATTAAGAATGTGTACTCTCTGAACATATACGGGGCGCTTTATGTACTTAAAAGTAAACCTACTCGTTCTCTAAGTATATGAATTGTAGCATATTTTATTTGTGTATAGTAAATTTAAAATACAAGCTTAAATGTATCTCCACTCAGATGTTAACATTTACATAAACTTAACTTTGTGCATGTATCGGTTTGGAATATAAATGCGGTTTTAAAGTTTTATAGCTCAGCTCGTAGGAATATATATTTAAATTAAATGCAAGCAAAATATACGATCGTTCCGTAAAAAAAAAAACAAAATAAAATAAACCTACTTGACCAGATTGTGGAAAATTGATATAAAAAATTTTTAAAAGTTGAATATCCACAAAAAAAAAATTAAAATTGTTTTGTAACTCGTTTATAACCTATACTTAATAAAGCTCGGAATTATTATATTTTTATTGAAGGGAACTTATTTAAGTAAAGCCTTAATTTAAACAAATACCATATACTAGAAATAGGTACATACATAATTACATATATCAGTATCAGCTACTAGCTGCATAATATGGGGTGATTTTCAACATATATGTAGAATATAAAACATGCGATCAATTAAACTCTCATTGAGGAGAATTAGAATTGCCCATATATTTTAGTAGGTCTAACAATTAACAATACAATTCTCACTCTACTACAACAAACACATACTTACACACAAAAAAGAAGAAAAGAAGAAGAGTTTCGAACGATTGCAGATAGAAATTAGAGAAGCTAACCGGGCTCGTTAAAAATGAAATAACAAATCTAAATAGACGAGAGACAGTTGAAAAAGTAAATCGCGTGGAAAATGAGGAAAATACTTACAGGTGAAAATGAAAAAAGTGGCCCGAAGACATAAGGTCAGTTATTTGAAGAAGCTCTACAAATGCTCTTCCTTTATATTATATTCTATGTAGGACATTAAAGAATAATCCTCAGATGTTCTTATAATATCTAACCAATACAAAAAAAAATTGCTCAACGAAGACGGAGTTGCCAAGGAACAATTAAAATTTGGTTGAATTTGTGTATTTTTTTTTTAAAAATAAACCATGTTTGATAAAATATTCTGGTCGATCATCGTAAAGGATCACTAAATACATAGTTCGAATAATGAATGAATTAAATTTTATAATCTCAACACCATCTAATAATTGGATGCCGACTTTTACCGACAATCAAATCTGGTATTCTTATCAGGCAATCATTAGAGAAACTCACTCGTACTTGAGTCACAATTCATAATTTTTCCTCTTAGAGTTGCAATCATTCGTGTATTAAGCCGACTAAATGTTTATTGTGTTTTAAGTAACACTTGGAAATATGTTTCTGTTTTGTATTCGGTGAATCTGAATCATTTCAAATATGTAACTCTAGGTTTTCTTGGGTTGGAATCGAACTTCATGAAGAAGTGGAAACCAATTTATTGAAATGAATTGATACAATTGTACCATATACTTACTTAAAAAAAATAATTACAAAAGAAGTGAAGGTAAATTATCTAAGCTACACACATATACATATATATAATAATATACATAAGTATCTATAAAAAAGTACTTTTTTTTCTTGGTATTCAAACTTTAAATAGGATTTTAAAGAAACGTTTAACCTCTCGTTTATCATATATAAGATTGGTAGGTCGAGGTATATAAAAAAAATTAAAATTAATTTTGCATTTTGATTATACGTTTCTTTCATTTTATGACTTTAATTAATGAAAGGTACATATATAGAGGTACAATAAGCCCATAATTGTGAATATATCGTGGAAACGAATTATGTTTTTTTCTATTAAATTCTTTACCATTCCACCACATATATAAAATATACCTACTTTAGGTCGACTTAGGTCGTCGATGATAGATTATTAGCATATAAGCCAAAGTGGAAATGAAAAAAAAAAAAACATTATCTTTGTATTGTTACTTAGTAATTAAGGCCATTCCTTTAATACATAAATGTTTTTTTTGATTTACTATCGACACTAAATCTTAAAACTCATGCTGCTTTTACCTTTTAAATTTAAAAGTATGCTCCTGCTGACATTTTTATTTTTTTTTTTTTTTGGAAAACAAAAAACAAAAAAACAAAATTGGCAAATTTCTAAAAACTATACCAATAGCCTAACACAGCACCAGACCATATTGCAAATTTAAAAAGTTTTTTTTTAATCTCTATTCTACTTGTATAGAGATTAAAAATTCGTTCTGGTAGAAAAGGTTGGTTAAGAAAATAATCAGATTATGAATAAGTTATGTCAGGATATGTATGTGTGTGTTTTTATTGTATATTTTCTGCATAAATGTTTTCATACATATAAATGCATAGTTAAATTGTACGTAACATATTTAATTAGCTGCTCAATGAATGTTAAAATTGTTAGCTTAAGATAAAAAAAAATAAATAAAAATAATCAGCTTAAGATTAGTTTTACTCAAAAAAGTATTTATGATTTCCGAATAAAAATCGAAATCATAATCGAACAGAATATTTATAAGAATACATTTTGCATTTTATTAAAAGAATTGCACATTTCTCCACATTATTAAAAGAATTGATTTCTTAACGGGCCATTCGTAAGTACCCTCAGCCTTTGGGGCAAAATTAAGTCACCCTTTTTCGCTGTTATAAATTTTTATATACTGTACTTATTGAAGTATTTTTGATTATGTGAGAGCAATGGACTAATTGTACAACGTCTTCGGTAATGTTATTGGATTGAAGAGATTTCATAATATTACTGACCACAGGATTTGGGCGAGTCTAGAAAATTCAGTAATTTTTATGACAAAAAAATTTTATACTACCCCATTGCACAGAGGTGTTTCAAATTATTAGACTTCATCAGCACCAAATTTTAATTTTATTTTAGATCTTATGATTTTTTGCCACAAACTTATACAATGTGGGCCTTTTACGTTGTTTCACCTTTGATTAATTACACACACAAATTTTGGCAAAAAATCATAAAATCTAAGATAATTCTTCTACAGAGGTATTTTAAAGGAAATATTTTTGTATGTAAAAGAACATTCTTTAAAACAACAATGACACAACTTAGTTTTCAGAAAAATATCTCGATTATGGTTAATTTTGTAGAAAAACTTGTTAAAATTGATCGGCCCTAGAAAATTGTCTGATCACCTACATATAAATTTCTATTCTATTCTTCTAAATAAATTAATTATGAACTACATTCTATCGGAAATTTCCATTACTAGTTAATGTCTGTCTAAGACGGAATAATAAATTTCACAAAGCTTGAAGACATCAAATTTATGAACTTACATTTAGAACGGGTAAAGATAAAAAAATTTAGAGTTTTTTTTAATAAGTGACGGGAATAGTTAAATTTAGTTAATTAGAAATTTTGTTATTTTCTTATTCAGTTGAAAAACATTCAAGTAATTCTTCAAAAAATTATCAAAACACTTACCATAGGTATACTTAAATATTCAGTTGTCGAAATTTATTTGTTATAGACTTACCATTAAAATTCCATTGATTTGATGGCATTTAAATTGAAATTATTATGCAAATTGGATAATACTGAAAAAAAAATCGATTTTGTTTTTAAATAACAACCACTGACAGGTAGTTTTTCTGGCCGAGGCACTATGGCTTTTATCTGTCTTACTTTATGTTTATTAATTTATTTGAAATTTATTAGAATACATATTTAACTAAAGACTATCCCCTCAAGTTCTGAACATCCCTTTTGAATATTATGTAATACTTGAGTAGACATTTACAATACACTATACAAGAAGTTGAATATACTGTACATGGTCACATGGTTCAAAGTGAATAGAATTTTGCTCTAGGCATCTACGGGTTTTTAAGGAACTTACACATGCAGACATACATTGTATGTACGTACATACATATAGTAATACAATGAAAATATAGGAATTGTTGGGAGATGAATAAATTTTTAATATTGTTCTCCTTGAAATATGTAACTAAATATTTTTGTTTTTTTTTTTTAATTAATAATCCATAAGATTGGTGTATTGTACCTATAATAAATTAGTGTATGTATGTACATCCGTACTTATATATATTTTGTGTATTTTTGTTGTTTCATCAGTTGGCACTAATATTCTATCCAACTGACACAAGAACTTACAGCTAGTGCTTTAGTTGTCATTTTATCCGTCAGATAAGTACTTGTTCAAAGTTTTTCGCGTAATTTTAATTAAATTACTTCAAACATGTTAAGCCCGAGAATAAACCATATACAATTGGTACCTACTTACATATATCCTACATACATTTATATACATATGTAGGGAATAAAACATTTGATTAATTTGTTTCGTGTTCGTGTTGGTAAGAATGTATATTTAATTCTAAATTTAAGTGTTCATTCATTTGATATGTTGGGCGCCACGTGTCCATCGGTGGTACATATATTTCGATTCTTGTCACTGGCCATGTGAGTTATTAGTTTTTGAAGCTGAACCATACATATAATATTAAAGTATCTTTTAGTTCCAGATATCTGAATTTCTAAGATAAGATTCATAGCATCGAGTTTTTCTTCATTTAATGCATATATGTACGTACATACCTACTTATTTACTTTGACGGACACTACGATCGCGAATGGGTTAGGGCCTCCTTTGGTGCCATAACCATTTTTTTAAAGGATAATGGTTGGTTAATTCATTAGCTACGACTCGTAGGTCAATCCGCAGCTCTTGCACTTATAATTTAGTTGAGTACTTGGCAGGATAATCAACAGTTACGACGAACTGGGTTATAGGCAATACCAACTGTTACGTTAATATTACTTGCAACCAATCAGAGTCTACCCTGTTGACACTAACCCTGATCCCTTACTACCAGTACTATTTTTGCATAATCGAAATTTTTAGATCAAACGTTAGGTGTTACAAAAGACAAGGTGTTTGGATGGAAGCAACGTTATTACCGCAATTTTTAATTTTTTTTTTCGACTCAGTAAATTAATTTTTTTTTCGAATGTACATACGAGTATGTTATGAAAGTCAAAGTACTTATAACGATTTTCTAATTACATTTCAATAATATAAATTATTATTATTTGGGGTTAGAACAGTGCGGGTAAACGGGGCATTACATGCATGTACTTACTTACAGAGGTAATTTACCTACCTATACAAACGCATAAATACGCTTATGTACTATCCTGTAGTGTAGACTAATGGGATTTGTTGGTTTTTTTTTTTTAATAAAAAAAAACTCCCCTCTAATTCTAAAATAATTTAAAATCTGATGTACACGGATTATACACTTGCAATATCATTATTATTAATTTCTGATGTGAACCTAATCGAATTTTTCGCTGTAGCCTTGTACTAAAAGTACTTAGTTTGAATTCCATTGCATAATAAAGTTTTTGAAGTTATCAATTGAAAAACACGAAAATGCTCGCTTCGTTAAATATAACTTCTTCATAAGTGTCGCACCCTAGTACTATAATCAATTTTTAATGTACTTAAGTAATTCTTAGAATATTATTTGCGAAGAAGAGGAATCTTTTGAGACACTTTATTTGGCAGTTAGAAATTTTGCCTAGCAATTTAGTATTTGTTCAATAGGATATTTTACATTTCCTTGGTTTATATCCAAAAACCTGCGTTTTTGTACGCACTTTTGAACATACACATCATATCCGGTCGAAGTGTAATTTTCATTCAAAAAATTGATTATAAATCGTCTTTAATATTAACTACTTTGGCTACTAAGCTTACTATGGACGGGTTATATTATTTATGTATATACGATTGAGGCGTCCATTAATTTCCTGTTTTTGTGTAATAAATGCATTTCAGTATATGAGTATCAGATTTATGTTCTTCATAGTCGGCACGTTTAATATAATTCCAAATGGTTTTGTGATGCGATATACAATCGAGATTGAGAATATAGGTAATAATCGATAGTCTCTGAAGCTGAAGTGATTGTAATTTTATTTCCAAATAGATTTTAATATCTATAGAAAACAATATGTTTAATAATAAAACATTTTATTATTAATAGTTAGATATTTTTTTTTTGTACATAATTTGATATACCTACGTTTTATTGGTTATAGAATCTGTTTTTTAGGGTCGATAATTTTTTTTATTTCAATAGTAAAGTCATTTTTAGTCATCAAATAATGACCATTTGATTAAATTACTCACTGCTTTAATATAAAATTAAATTTTTCAAAATTATCGGCAAAAAGGACAACCAATCACTTATCTTAAATAAATAACAATTTTTTTTTTGTCGTGTAGACATAGACGTTCCATTATTACTGTAACCGCGCCATACAAATGTACATAGGTGGTCTGCTGATTTATAAATAAATTGATTTGGCTACACTTACTTTTACAGCAGAAAAATAATAATGCAATAAATGTAATTGATTATATTTGAAGAAAATCGTAAAACCACCCCTTTCTCAGGTAAAAATTGTATTTTCCGTTGGGTTTGGAATAGACTAAAAATGTATGTACCTAGGTACATTGGTTTTTTTTCATTTATGTATTTATTATAGGTTAAAACCTTAAAACAGAAATGAAATTTTTTTGCCACCCTATTTATTTTCAACTAAGAGTACAGTGCTTTGAATACTAGAACGACATGAATTTGACAAAATTTTTAATTTTTTCAATGAATTGTGGTCGCACCGTACTTTTTCAAAATAATAATAGCATTGATGTGTCTTTTATATTTATACGTATATTAAATACTCCATAGGTCTATCGGCTATTTTCAGACCATTTAATTAAATATTTTGTATTAAAGACAATTCCTATTATAGTATAGTAGTATAGCGCTTTTGTCACGTTTCCTAGCATGCACTCAGAGCCTGTAATTATAATTATTTCGAAAAACTTAGCACAACTTTTTTTTCAAAATAATTTGTAGTTATAATTTTTCTTTTTATTTCAACCGGTTGGCCTTTTATCTTATCGTTATTGATTTGTAATTGTTATTAATTTGAGATTAGTAATATCTTAAATAGTTACTTTTATAGTATCCATGTAAAAAGAACTTTTTAGATTAATATTGATAATTCATATACTTATTTTACACCAATGACCTCTAAATAAAACATTTATTTTCTACGCTTATGGGTTAGAATTTTTTTGAAACTATGTATAAATAGAGAGAAAAGGATTTTAAATACAAAATTTAATTCTTTTATTGTTCATTGAGTTTTGGTTTTTAATGGATGATAATGATAAACGGCGAGAAGTCTCCTTATGCCGTTATAACACCCAAAATACATTATCGCCTAGTAATTTAGTTTACTTTTTCTTCTAAAAAATCTACTCGTATTAATATTATTTTTTGGTCTATTTTTCAAATTTGCAAGACCATCCATTTCTTAATTCTATCACATGACAATGAAAATTAATAGTTTGCGGTAAGAATATAGCGTGAGATAAAGCCCAAAAAAAAAGATAAAACACAAATTCAAGAAACATAAACCGAATTTTCGCTTGACTAAATAATAAATTATCAAATTAAATTTATTAACTAAGTTTAGGAATATTGATTTATTCGTTTATTAAATTATAAATGTGAATCGTAAATATCTTCATGTCTAGCGTATACTTAGTCCTTTTTTGTTTAATTCAAACAGGATTAAAGGTACTATATAATAGTATAAATACCTATATTTATGATCTTAACAAACTGATTCAAAGCAACCCAAGCACAAAATAGAATTAATGCAGTGTTTCGTTAAGTTTCTTTGATTCATGTTCTTAACATTGTTTTCGGTTTCGTTTTGATCGCCTCTTATGTAATGTATATATATATATATATTCAAACATATTTTTATAAATATATATATATATATATATACATATATATAATCATGCTTTCAATTAGTGTAGTGATATCCGAGGTGCGTATAATTAAAAATGTTGATATTTTAATTACGTATATAAAAACAAAAATTTATTGTCAAATCGCTGTATCTATAACTGAACAATGACGCAGTAAATTGGTCAGCAATAAATATAAAAATCCATTAGGGAAAGGGTACCGAATTTAAATTTCTGCCTAGGGCTCAGAACAATCTAAATGCGGCAATGAATATAATCAAAAAACGGATTTTGTCTGTTCGTATACGTGTTAGTTGAATGTCTTCATAATTTTTTTAAGTAATAGAGCAGTTAATACCAGACTAATACAGGACAATACCCGTTTTAAATTGTTACCCGAAATTAATGCTTATTTTGTATATAAAATTCTGTATAGAAAATATATACGAACATACTAAGTACTTGTTGATGTTAGCAAATGTTTGCCACGCCTCTAGCTCTAGTATATTTATTGAATTAATGTCCTCGCATTATCATGGCCCAGTTCGATTTCGAACTGTGGGTATTCATATAATTTGAAAGGTTCGTGTATAATTATCGGATATTATTGTATTTAAGTACAATAATTAATATATATTACTGTAACTAGGGCACGTAATATAAAATATATCTAAGTATACCAACATAAATCCTTGCACAAGTACATATGTAAAAGGTATCTATTTAATAAATCCTATATTGGGATATTTGCACAGAAAGATATTTTTGCGAATAAAATCTTATCGTTTTATGTTTATAAGAATACTTTAAATCCAATTACCTTCTCCTCTTTTATATTGTGTTTCTACTCATCGTTCTTTATGATGGTTTATTAACATTTATCTTTAAGTATTATAACCTTCTTTATTTTTAAAATTAAAAGTAAAAGTTGAGATGTTATTCCCCAATATCGATACAATTAGGCACACACATTCTCATATTTGTCCATAATCCGAACCAATATGGTAACGAAATAAATATTCATTGAAAATTTCGTTTCAAGAAAAACTTATTGAAATTTTCGACCAAATCCTAAAACTTCCAAACATTCATTTAGGATCTTAACAGACTGATGAGAATTTATACATATTTTATCACTTCTTAACTATTTTCTCTCCTTTTTAGTCCAAAATTTCCATTGTTCTTCTGGTATTTTCAGAACAGAACAGATATGTTTAAATGCTTTCAAATCTTATTGTGTGTGGTAGATGGAACTTCAAGATAATTTGAGACTCTGCTAGGATCTTATCTATCTATTGTATATAGTTTATTCATCTCATCCACAAGTCAATCTAGTATTTGAAGACAACATCTACAATCATACTTTATGTATATAATGTTTAATTTGATGAATACTCCATGGGATATTATAATAAATAAATGTATGTATGTACTTAGGTTCCTATAAAGAAAGATGTTCCAAAACTTTACGATATTTTAGGGATTGGGGTTTTTTTTTTTTGCTTAGAATAAGTATTATAAATTGCTATTTTCTGCAGATTTCAGAAAAACGGTTGATTTTTTTTAATCTCAATGCAATCCACTCAAAGAATAGCACATTTTTCTTTTCTATCAAATATTCGATTATACTAATGACTGAAGCTGTGTACATTACCTAGCCATACTGCAATTTAATCATAAAACTACATACAAATTTCGTTCACAGCTTTAAGTAAGTATTTTCCGTAATTCATTATTTCCACCCATTCCGACTGCTGCATTGTGTTGTTGGTTGACTGCTTTGGATAAACGTGCAGTGGATACGACATGCGTCGAACAAACAATTTTTTGTCCCTGTTCATTTTACAGACCATTACATATGTACTACCCACTCTATTTCGATACAAGAGAGTCCCGTTTTTCATTACAAAATACATAAATTTTCTTTTTCTTCTGTCACATTCCTCTAGCATGCTTGTTGCCATTGCAAGCATCTCGTTTCTGCACCCTATACATTTATTATATGTAGTTTTAAAGTGGTTTTTCATAATAAATAATTGTATTTATTGACGCTAAAACTTTTTAATCTAATCAACCAATTTTTTTTTTTTATTTTCCTGTGTATGTGTTTCAAGTCTTATGTTCTTATGGTGTTATCTATTTGTTATTGGCACAAAAGCATTAAATTATTTATTATCAAAAACAAATAGAAAAAGTTCCAGAAACACTGGTGTAGATAATGAATCTGAAAACATGTGCGTTCTCAGAATGTTTGAATATTGAACTTGAAAATACAGTCAAGCACATTGGGATTTATGTGTTGCCTCTTTTTCTAACATATGTTGGTTTAGTTACAAATATCTCTCTCGCACTTACGATACTTAAGATACGAAATTAAACGCATTCATAAAAATAAAAACACAAAACAAGAAAATTGTCTAAAACTGTATGGCACGTCATTAGTGTTGTTATTGTAATAATAAAAAAAAATAAACGATAACACTCCACCCTACACATCGTATAATTCATTATGGAAGGGTGATATTATTGCCACTTAATTTGTACCCAAAAAGAAAAAAAAACGTCTGGGGGATTCATCAAGCATCAGGATACTATACCAAAACTATATATACGTCATGTTATATATGTAGTATTTATGTATATTGAATTTTAAGTCTCAAAATTGATCGAACATTTTTTTTCCTGGGCACACATGTTTTTATCATTTCTAAAGGAAATGGCAAATGCGTAAAGCTGTCATCTATCAAAGCAGATTTTGTGTTGACATATTGTTCAAATTGTATTCCACACACAACGAATCAGGTTCAAATGATAAATTTGTGTTTATATTTATTTTTACTATGATAACAAAAAATTACGCCAAATCAAAGAAGTCTAAAAAGTGGATTACATTAACTACAGCTATAATGATAGTTACCAAATATGCCGCCCTGTTACATTAAAAGCGTGACCTACAGCGACAAAATGGCAGTCTGTAAAATTACATTAAGCTAAAAATTAAATATCTTCTTCAGTATTCTAGAATATTTTAGCTATTTTAGCTTAAAAATGCCTAAATAAACTAGACAGCCAACAAAGTCACTCTCTACTAGATGCCTGGGCATGTAGCCATAGATGAAAGGGCTGACGAGCTAGCTCGTTTCATTTGACCAAACCCTTTTTGTGGAATCGGAGCTTAAGCTTAACACATTGGCGGACGCTCACTGCAATTGCAGTTTATAGTAAATTGTCAAACATACAGGGTGCGCCATCTAGACAGGACCTATTGAAATGTTGAATAACTCCGCCATTTTTCAGCCGATTTTGGAAAAT
>JANSTT010019475.1:0-11404 GCA_026745375.1 Platyura marginata
TAAATTTTCGAGCCATTTTTCGATTTAATCCTCCAATCTGTTTTGCGTTCGCGCAAAACGTTTTGAAAAGCATTGATAGACAAAATAACTTTAAAGAGAGTGAAAATAAAAATGAGTATTTTAATTATGATATTTATTGATTTTTAATATGAAGCTTCAAAAGAAACGGATTTTAATTTTGAATGCGAGCCGCACTTGACTCACTGAAGAGCCGCACTTGCCCACCGTTGGTATAGACTGTTGAACACCGCCACAGATACGAATGGATACGAATGAAGTTGAATTACCGAATTACAATACAAATGTCAATGTTAAAATCTAAACACATCGAAAAACTTTACTCAAAAATAATTTACAAAATGCAGTCATCCGCATCAAATTTAGCTAATCAGACAAATGAATGGACGCATTTACGTAATATTTACCAACAGTAGGTAATCAAAAATTTAATAAAAAAAAAAAAAATTAAATAACAAATCGATATTATGGATAATAATTATTAGGTACCATCGTAATTGATAAATTAGACAGACAGAACTAACAATTACTTGATGGAACAGAACAGTAATTTCAATTTCAAATACAAAATGTCCGAAAGACTCGCAATTATATTACAATTCATTGTTCGTACAATATACAACCTGATAGTCGTTTGCTTTATAGTAATTTTTTTTAATTTTTTTTTTACTTCCACATAATAATTATTTGCTCATATCAAATTGAAAACTTAAATTGAGATAATTTCCATTCGAATTATGTTCACTGTCGAAACTTCATTAACGCAAACAATTTACATTAATGTTTTCACATTTGTTTTCCACATAATTTAATGAATCGAAAACATACACAGTAATAATTTGTACGGCCTATAATAATGAATAATAATTAGCAATGATCCGACAATGAAAAAAAATAAATAAAAATAAAAAAACATTTACCAAATATGTACATTTTCGAACATACCACACCAGTAGGGCAATTTGTGTTTTAATGTTACAAATTGACATTTTAAATTGTGTATTAAATATAAATAGTCGAAGTATTAAATTTTTATCGCTTAAGTATCGATTGTTAAATCAAATAATATTTTTGTTTATCTCATAATTCATGGAGGGGGTTTTTTGGTTTGCTATTATTATTGGGTTCATAGTAAAAAAAAGAGTTATTTTGTTGATTCATCATTAATAGCATCACAGCCCCTGAGCGAGCCTTGGCCTAGTTAGTTAGTGCGAGAGAGGCCGTCTTTATACATTTATCTCATATTGACATGACAAGCTCTTTTTTGTAGAACAATGCAGCATTTGAGGTGTTCTTTTTACGGAAACCTTAGAAATGATCGCAATTTCAATTTTTTTTAGAGATAATGTCATTATTTAGACCGTTTTTAAGTGCAATTCAATCATCTGGCGTCAGATTTAAATCAACATACCAGAGAAAAATACTTCATGTTTCATCCCCAGTCGGTCTTGAACTCGTGACCTCCCGTTTAAAAGGCAACCACTCATTGCTCTGAGCCATTTGATCGGTTTAGAGCCTTGGCCTAGCTCGTAAATAAATAAATAAATGTTTCATTTTTTTCTTTTACAATGTGTGGTTGCTGGTCACACCAACCCTTAACCGGGCTAGGGAATATTTCAGTTGAAAACACTTCAATTGCCCAATTCTAAAAAGTTTCATATTCTTTTTTTTCTTTTTGTTACCACTGAATATACATTTATCTCACTGATATGACGACATTTTCTTGTATGTGTGTGTGGAAGTACTGCGCTTGATGTGTTTTCTCCTGGAAACCTTACAAATGCCCGTCACTTCACCTGACACCCTTTAAGCGCTGTCATTCTGAGATAATGCAATTTGTAGACTGTTTTTTAGAAAAACATTTTCTTGTTTCAAGCCCAGTCGGACTTGAAGCCGGGACCTCCAAAGGTAACCACTGAGCCATTTGGTCGGTACAAATTCTCATACGGTGCATTTAAGGTGCATTAATTTTGAACATGGAAGGATTAAACAAAACAAAAATTTTAATTCATCTGACTATGTTAAAGTAGACTTTCTTTATGTTTTTTAGTGAATTAACATATTTTTAATAGTTAACCCTTTAAGGACACCATTTGGCCCTTTAAAGTCTTTTTCTAAAAATCAAAACGAAAGCATTTCACGTTCAATATGTATAGAACCAAAAAAATTATTTTTCAAAAAATGCTGGAAATTCTAAATAATATGAAAATACAAAATTTCAATACTACATCTTTAATAATAAGAAAGTTCAAAATTGTGTCACTCAAGATGTTCGCCGAACCCCTAAGGTGTTCTTTTTAATAGTCTTACGATGGTGGGATCAATAACTCTAATTAACGGCCACTAGGACTTTATCATAAGATCTATAGGTAAGCTGTATGAAATCGGCTTGTGGAAAACCTTAAAAAACCGTCACTAGATGTACGCTAGTTGGTCTTTTTATTCTATTTTCCACTCTTATAGATATACAGTATATGGACACTGAACTTGGTACTGTAAGGTAAAAATTGTTTCTGCACAGTTTCAGTCAAATCGAATAAAAATTGACTAAGCTAGACGGATTTCTGTGTAAAATTGTGGAAAAATATAATATCGTCCCAAATTCAGTGTTCATATACTGTAGATTAGGATGTTAAATATAGGAAAAACTTGTTGATTTCTAAACTAAAACTTAGTGACGGCACACACAAAATCCCTTAATGTATTCCCATATAGTTAGTAGTAATATTCCATGACTATTGGGGGCTGTTGTGTTGTTTGTGTGTCTTTCCAACTATTTATTACATGCTCTACATGCAGATAACTAAACTCAACCAATTCCTGTATGTATGTATATGTTTACTAATGCTATACTGCCGAACAATAACATGATTGTCCTTAAACACAATCAACAATATTGACAAATTGAATATTTTATCCGTAAATCAGTTTACATGAAAATCGAATTTGGCTAGAAAGGATAATTTGAACCTCAACAACTATTTACGAACAAATCACACAAATATTCATTGTGTATCTCTCCTTGTGATATTACGTAACTGGATAAAGTGAAAACAAAATTCGTTTTCTCTGGGAAACGGGGGAGTACAAAAAAAAAAAAAAAAACTTTTCTTTTACCTTTTTTTTTTTTTTTTTGTCTACCTAATATACGTGTTTTTGTATAGAAAAGACTCACCTGGGACAATCCAATTCCAATTCTATCTGTTTTTTAAACATTTTTTTTTTTTTTTTTTTTTTTTTATTTCATCCTCCTCCCCCGCTTCCAACAAGAATAGTGTGTCTGGAAAATATCATTCTCTCTTCTATCTATTTGGTGGATCTTTTGAATATGGAAGTTTTGTAGTCGTAAATTAGAGTTTGGACAAAATAATATTTATTTTTGTTTGGCAATATAAGGAGAGAGGAAGCAACCAAAGGAAAAAAAAAACAAAAAAAACAAGCAGAATAAATTCGCAATTTCTGGAAGTTAAAAAAAAAAAAACAAAAAAATACAAAATTGGATTACAATATGCAAATGGAAATTGTTATGAATATCATGAAAAATCATCTGATTTCGTATGCGTCTCTTGACTCTCAAATTTTACCTTTAGATGCTATCATGTAAAAAATGTTTGTACCTATGGCTATGCCGACTATATAAATATAAGTAGAAAAATACGATTTGATTTTCTGACTTAGTTTTTTTTACAGAGTAATTTCTGATTTTTAATTGGATTGTGTCAGTGACGAAGCGTGCACAATAGTTGAAGGGCAGACGAATGTCTAAATGAAATCTGCCTTTTTCGTATCGACTAAACAGCACAGGTGCTTTCTGTCAATTATTTTCCAAGATTTCTATAAAAGATTCCACATTTTTGTATACCTATCTATCGAAGATCCGTTTGGGTGTTATAAATTTACTTTTTTGTATTTTAAGGGGGTAGTCTAGTGGAATTAATTCCTTTTTTTTAAGATTTTCTAAATTTTTTGTGAATTCTAATATTTCTATACATAATAAACTTATAGAAAAAATAATCTTAAATACTAAACTAATAGAAAAAATATAGAATAGCCCTTCTAGATGAAGCAGTCTTCTTCAGGCCAATGCGTCGCATTCGCACAGAATATGCTCTGCAGTTTCACCTTCTGTAAGGCAGAAATGGCAGGAGCTGTCTGGTTCTTGTCCAATTTTGTTGAGGTGATATCTCATTCGGCAGTGGCCGGTTAAAAGCTCTGTAATAAGTGTTAGGTTATTTCTGTTAAGCTTCAGGAGCCTGTCAGAATTTTGTCGCGAATGGGTAGGGATGAATTTCTTCGCGTGGATTTGACTTGGTGTCGTTCCCCAATGGTGCCGCTTTTGATCGTCCTCCCAGATCCTGATTTTCCCTAGAATTCTATTCTTTGGGATGCCACAGAATGGTTCAGGGCCTGTCAGTTTGGATTTTGCGCTTTTTCTTTCAAGGGCATCAGCGGTTTCGTTGCCGGGAATACCCTCATGCCCTAGGACCCACAATAGTTTGGCTCTATTAGTGTTACCCAGGCGTGTTAATTTCTCTTGGCAGTCACATACTAGCTTTGATTTAATTACAGGGGAGTCTAGTGCTATTAAAATACTACCAATTAGTGAGTAGCTAATAACTGATAAGTTCATTTTGAACATAAAAGGGTTAATAAAGAATTTTCAAAAAGCTACTCACCGTTCACAAAATTCAATTCTAAATATTTTGGTAAATTTTTCATTTTTAGAAAATGTTAACCCTTTAAGGTTCAAATAGTGCCTTTAAAGGGTTAACTTTTGAAAATATATTAATTCACTAAGAACATAAAGAAAGTCTCCTTGAACAGATTTAGTTGAATTGTAATATTTTTTGGTTAACCCTTTCATGTTCAAAATGTATGGATCTTAAGGGGTTAACTTTTTCCAAAAATTTTATTTTACAAAAAATGCTAGAAATTTTAAATAATTTAAAAATATAAAGTTGCAGGACCATATCTTTATTATTAAGAAAGTTCAAAAATATGTCAGTTTTTTGAAAAACCGCCAAAAAAACGGTCAAGACGTTCGGTACCTCATTAAAATTTTTTTCGTTTTCTTTCTTAAAAATGACGTAAGTTTTATTAAAAATAATCTTATAATGATGGGATCAATAATTTCCACGAGTCGCCCAGGTTCTACCCACAGTAGGACCGCACTAAACATGAAAGGGTTAAAATTTAATTTTTAACTTAATTTGTGTAGCGTAACAATTCAATGCATTTTTATCAGAAATACACAAAGGAAATTAAAAAAAAATTAATCAAAAACCCAAGTCCATTTTTCAATTAAGACATTTCTCAATGAGCAGCGAAAAGGGCTTTTCTTGCTGTCATACCTAACTACCTACCTACCTAGTATCTGCAAGTTTGCAATAATAGTTAATTGGCGGAATTTTTTATTTGTTGAAATTTTTATATTACTTCTTTAGATGTGCATATCCAGGGCCGGTTCTGCCATATGTGCAAGGTGTGCACCGCACACGGACGGCCAAAATCATCATCATTGTTTTTGTTCTATGTAATACTTTTTTTATTACTTTAACTTTTACTGAAAACTTAAATTAAATTTCTAAAATTTTTTAAATTTTATCATTCCGTTGTTATATTAAACAGTAACGTAGCGTGGATTTTATTTTTGTCTGTACTATGTACCTCTGATATTCCTACTATAATCCTCAAACCTCCCTTAATTGTTGAAATATTTTTATAAAAATGATCATATTTTAAGGAAAATTTGTTTTCTTTTCTTTTTTGCCTGATAAATTTTTTTCTGTTTTCTAACAAAATATTGCGAAAATCATCAAAATATGCAACTTAAAACTGGGTATTCTGTAAGCCTAATTATCTATAGGAAATTTCTTGCAATTTTCTCGATATTTTGTTAGAAAACCGAAAAAAATTTATAAAACAAAAAAGATTGGAAATCAAATTTTACTTAAAATGGGATTATCTTTATCAAAATATTTCAAGAATTAATGGAACTCCGGATTATAGTATATAATTTCAAAAGGTACTTTGTATAGGCAAAAATAAAATCCACGCTACGTCACTGATATTAAGGCAAAATTATATTTCACTGGCGACCACAACATTTTAAGGTATTTTTAAGAAATTTCAAACTTATTTTGTATAAATAATAAAAACTTTTTGACTTTTAGGAGGCGCAAATAATAATTGCACACAGGCGGCCAAATGTCTAGAACCGGCCCTGTGCATACGATATATACCTACACATAGATATGTTTTAAGCATAACTTGCATATCCAAAAGAAAATATTACAAAATGGGGGTAGATTGAAAAAATTCTTTTTTTTGTTGTCTTGTCTTGACTTGAACATCTCTCCTCTCTCTCTATCATCAGTTTGACGGAAAAAAATATTTTTGCATTTAGTGAGACTTCAAAGAAAATTCTATAAATTTTTCATCAAAAACATCTTATTATTGTAATTTTCCAAGTTTAAATGAAATTGTAAATGGAAAATATATTTTCTTTTAATTTTGTTTTGTTATAATAGTTTTTTTCATTTTCCGAGAAAAAGTTTTGATATCTATCCGGTATGTATAATTTTATTGGTTTTGATATGCCATAATATAATAGTAATTGGTATGTATGTATGACTATGTCTATGTATGTGCATGTGTATTACATTCACAATAATAATAATAATAATACATCGATAAAATACAATCAAGCATAGAACAAAATAAATAAACGCAAATTACGTTCGTTGACTTTTCCAAGTACTTGGGTATCTTTTATTGAATTTATTCGATATTTAGAAGTTTAATTTGTTTTAAGTAAACTCAAAGCCAGACAAAGTAAATATTTGTATTTGTAGTTTGGTATTTAATGTGTACGACGATAAAAATGTAACATTTTAGATTGAAAAATATATAAGCGTCGGTAAAATTGAATGTGATTTTTTTGGGCTTGTTTCCACCACCTGTCATATTTTTTTGATTTCTTAGTTAATTAATTTTTCTTTGATTTGTCATATCGCCAACAGATAGAGGCAACAAAATCTAAAACATGGTAGATATAGGTTCAAACATAATTACGTGTTGTACGAAGCCGTGTTGTAAGAGACTAAGACCAGGTACATATATTTTTGCAATTTTAAATAAACCGGGCTATGGTTTACCGTGTTATACGAGATTTTCGGTAATTTTTTTTTGTATAAGAGTAAAACCGTGTTGTACGATACCGATGAAGGAACGGTACATAGGTTCCAACAAGATTACGTGTTGTACGAAATCATGTTATATCAGACTTAGAGAAAGTATACATACACTTTCGCAATTTTCTTATCGTGTTAAAGTGAAACCGTGCTATAATCTACCGTGTTATACGAGAATTTCGGCAATTTTCTTTTCGTGTTAATGTGAAACCGTATTATACGATATCTACGAATGTTGTAAGGGTATTCCTCCTATAACTCGATTTCAACACATTTACATGCTGTACGAAACCGTGTTGTATGAGACTAAGAGCATGTGCATATATTTTCCCAATTTTATTATCGTGTTTAAGTTAAACCGTGCTATGGTTTACCGTGTTATATAGTTTACCGTGTTATATGGTTTACCGTGTTATTTTCTTATCGTATTAGAATGAAATCGTGTTGTACGATACCGATGAATGTTGTACATGTATCCCTCCAATAACGGCAGATAGTTTCCAACATAATTACGTTTTGTTCGAAACCGTGTTGTAGGAGACCAAGAGCAAGTACATAGATTTTCTTGCCGTGTTAGAGTGAAATCGTGTAGTATGGTACCGTATTGTAAAAGGGATACCTGTTCACCACAATATCATTAAGTTTTGTCACTTTTCAGACAACCGAAAAAATGTTGGTTAACGGAAAAACTGTCCGCCATCTTGAATTCGATAAGTTTAGTTTTATTTATGTTATCCATAACTGTAGGCCAAAATTTAACCGAACGAACAGCTAAACAAAACAGTCTAAACTTGAGCGATTGTCTAAACATCTCTCTGTGAATTACAGCCGGTCTAAAGGTGGTCTGTAGAGTTAGAGGGTTAAGAAATAAATATACATATGTAAGTATACGTTTCGTACGCGTATATTTCAAAATGTCTATTGATCGAAAAGAATAAGAACTGTTGCCACATAACCTACATTCCCTTACTCGAGAAAAAAAGAAGAAAAAAAAACCACAAACTTACGCTACGTAGCACTTTGAAGGTAGTTTATCGAAAAGTTTATAGAGGTAGGTTACCTACTACCTACATACATAGATTATATTTATTTGTACATAGTTATACAAACACCCGTCTCTCGATTTGCACGCGGCACTTGTTTTACACGGTTTGTAAATTTGAAAAAAAAAAAAATCTCCAAATTTCTATTATTTTATATTGAACGCACCTCATTTAATGTTGTGCGTCTCGTTTTACACGTTTTTTCGCTGTAAACGGATTTGTCGTGGAACGTACACATATCTACCGTGCAAATCGAGGTATGGGTTTATCTACGTGTATATAACAACCCTAAACGAGATTGCGAAATATTTCAAATACACATACTAATTTCAATAGATTCAAAACATCCCCAATGTATGTATGTAGGTAAATATTCGGTAACATAAATATTACTTATCGATTTTCATATGCAAAGTAGTTACATAAATCTATAGTATATGTATATAAGTCTGAACCTTCCATGATATACATACATACATGTACTAGCTACATATGTACATATATTGTAAGTATCATATTATATCTCTAGCGAGTAATACTAAAATTGAAATAAGGTGAAACCCTTTTTTTTGGTTTTTTTCGTTTTTCGTTTTTTTTTTTTGTGAGGGGATCGAGTAACCCAACCACAACCATATTATAACCCATATCACTATGTTTTCTATTAAATGCTACTACATATTACTAATTTATTTACTATATTCTATTCATAGACCCCAGATTATATACTAATCGAAGTCGATATAAACTTAAATTCAATTTCTATGAGTAGATACAGAGTGAATATAGGGTAGAGGCGCCTAAAGTTGGTCACTATTATCGAAAAACTAATATAAGTAAGTCATCCTGTACTGTATTATATGGGACAGTAATGTATTTGAAGATGGTGTATTTGTAGAATCGTAAAAATGTCCTGTATTTTTGTTTGTTGTCCTGTAAATATCCTGTATTTGTTCTGTGTTTTAAACGACCCTTTTTTAATCACCCCCTATCTTTCTCCCACCTTTGCCTTATCTTACTGTCCACCGTTTTGCCACTTCCACTTCCACTTCCTTCACCCTTCCACTAACATACCCTGCTTCGCCCACCCTTCCACCACCTTTCGACCATCTTTCCATCACCTTTCCATTATTCTTTCCACCACTTTCCACCTGCTTTCCACCACCTTTCTGCCACCTTTCCACCATTTTTCCACCACCTTTCCACTACTTTTTCATCACCTTTCCACCAATTTTCTACCACCTTTCCACCACCTTTCCACTACCTTTCCACCTCAATTATCTCTTTCTCTCGCCTTTCCCTTATCTTTCGACCACCCCTTCCCTACCCATCCCTGCTTTCCCTACCCTTCCACCACCGTTCCCTGCTTCCTCACCCTTTCACCACTCTTCCACCAACCTTTTGTTGCTCTATATTTCTCCCACCTTTTACTTAGTTTCCACCATCCTCCGCTCACCCTCCCTATAGACTACTGGAGGAAATGGTGGCCGACTACTACCGAATCAAATGGTGGCCGACTACAACTCAATTAAAATGGGGGCTGGCTATTAGATTAAAATGGTGGGCGACTACGGCTGAAATAATGGCTATCTACTAAAGCAAATGGTGGCCGACCAGTAGATTAAAATGGTCGCCGACCAATAGATTAAAATGGTGGCCGACCAGTAGATTAAAATGGTGGCCGACTACGACTGAATTAAAATGGTGGCCGACAACCACTGAATCAAATGCTGACCGGACTACTAGATTAAAATGGTTGCCGACAAGTACTGAATCAAATGGTGGCCGACTACGACTAGATTAAAATGGCGGCCGATTACTACTGAATTTTAAATGATGGCCGACTACTGATGATTTTTGTACATTTTTCGTTTTATCAATTTCTTTACGAACTAAAATCGTTTTAAATTGCCAAAATCATTAAATGACAATTTGTGAAAGTTTACTAATTTAGTGACCGGACACTGGTGCCACTACCCTACATACACGTACGTATCGTATATATGACAGGTCTGTATACATACATATATAGACAGACAGACAGACAGATCAGAATTGGGGAACATTTTATCAATTTATTAAATTAATTCCTTCCAACTTGTAAAAACAAAAATCATTTTAGGTTAATCACGATATATTTCCGATTTAATTTACTAAATAAATATGATTTCCCTTCCGAGATTATGGTTCTAGCTATAGGTAGGTAAGTATATATGGGATAGAAATAAGGGAAGAAAAAAAAAAAAAACAAAAAACTTTTTGATCGTATATTGGCGTAAAAATTTCCTCCTCAGGAAATTTGCGTTAGTGGTGTGTGTTTATGTTGCAAATTAGGAATCTCACGGATTACATTTTTTTTCCTTTCCTTTCCTTTCCTTTCCTTTATTTTTTGGCAGCGAAATATTTTTTTTTTGATTATTTTATTTCCATAGCATGGTTACAATATTACTGTAGAAGGGAAATAACCTCATTTTCTACAACAGCAATAATAACAACAACAACACCAACAATCTAAGAAACATCTTTTGCCGATTTTTTTCTACATTTATTTACGTCTGGAATATGTAAGGATAAGATAAATTGGAATTGGATATAATATGAGTGGAAGTGGAATTTTCTTCTTTTTTTTCTTTTCTTTTCTTTTGTTATGTACCTCTATTCTATACGTAGGTACCATAAAAACGAGGTTGGAACAGTTATAGTAAGAGCGCCAAGAATTTGAAGATTAATTTTCAATTGTAACCAATTTTTAAAGAAATTGTTTTATTACCGACTCCGACACTGATATTTGGCGCTACTTCTTTTCCACCATCCCCATATTATTATTGATCCCATCATCCGGAAACGATTTAATCGTTTCGAGCTGGCTTTCGAATAGCAAAGGAATTTTCAAGCTCTTTTTGGTACATATATGTGTGTATATACCATCTGGGTCGAAAGGGGTTAAAACAAAATTAGGTCATTTTGAGGAGCGTTTTTTTGAAAAAAAGTAACACAATTTTGAAACATTTATTATTTTTATATTATTTTCAATTTCCAGCTCAATTTTTATCAAGTAATTTTTTTTTTTTTAAGTTACACACATTTTCAACATGAAAAAGTTAATCAAAAAAAAAATTAAAATTCAACTTAATTTGTTACTGGTGCATTTAC
>JANSTT010019476.1:0-11403 GCA_026745375.1 Platyura marginata
ACCATGTACCCATTATATACATGTAGAAAATTTACGAAAAACATGCCTCGGGCGTACATAGAGTTTTGGCATAAATTTTAGATGATCCGAGGTATTGTCTTGTTTATTTTGATACATATTCTGATGAAAAGCTACGACTATGTTTAAGAGGTAAACATACTTACAAAGTACAAATTAAAGCTCATTAATCTTTATGCAAATCTAATGCTCAAGGCTTAGGAAACCTTTAAAGATCGTTTACGTCGGCTTAAAGCTGTAATTAAAATAGACAAATGAAATGTGTTAGCGTTAAGTGAATCTATATTGTAAAGACACCTTAATATTATCTTTAAAATGAATTAGTTAATTAGTTTTTGGGCTTTATTGTGTGTACAAGACTTTGATCTTTTGTACATTTATGTGCGGTTCAATTTTCTTTTGTATTAAAGTTCATTGACTTAAATGAATCAATGTTATTTATAAAACAGAATGAATCGTTCAAATATTCTTATTAAATCAATATTAAAATCATATGGTTGATTGTAAAGTATCTACTAAAAATAATGTTCAAAATTAATTACAATTAATTATTAGAAACGAATCAATATCAAAACTGGTATATGGATTAACTCTATATTATAAATGTGGATAGGGGAATACAGCGCTAATTGGAACAGTTAGCGCAAAACATTTTAAATAAATCCCAGAGATGTCGTTTATAAAAACGATTTTTCCAGAAAAATATCGGCAAAGCATCTGTCGTTGTTAAAAAGTTATTATGTGCCTGACTGCAATCTATTCATTAAGGATGAACCAGATTTAATTAATTTCTTTTTCCCATAAAATTATTTGAAGTAGCCCCCCTCTCCTCTACAGTAAAATAATATTCTATGGATTAAAATTAAGAAAGCGAAATGTTCTAAAAAAAGATACAAAGATATATATAATAAAAATATTGCAATAAATAATGAATGTCTTTGAACGGTTATTTTAATTGCTCTGTGCTACAGTCTTCCCCCGAAAATAACGCCTATAGATCTAGGAGTTGTAATTGATTTTCTTTTTCTTTATTTGTAAAAGTGGTGTTTTTTTTCGAATACAACGCCCCTACTAATATGACACCTAGACGTTATCTGCGGGTCTTGTTCACTTATAAATTTACGAGGTTATTTAGATAAAAACGGCATGAGTTTGAATGTAATGCATGAAGAACAACAACAATAATTATGGGACATAAATTATCCCTATTGAAAAAATTATAGCACATGTTTTATTTGTTAGTTGTAAAATGTAAAATGTTTTCAGATTTCCATTATTTTTGTTTTGTTTTTTTTGTTTTGTGTTCCTATCGACGGTCACCTTTCTAATAAACTTATTATTAACCCCTTGAGTGGTTTTGACGTATTAGATTATGGCGATGACAGATATATTCGGCGATTAAAAATTTTATTATTATAAAGTTCGTGCCACCACCACCAGAAGCTTTTTCAAACACGATTGGTGTCACTCAACGGGATTAAAGAAAAGCCCACATTAGAGCGGGTTTTTAGCGAAGTGTGCAAAAAGTTTTTCTAATTTTTTTTTAGTGGAAAGTCTTTCATTCTGTTCTTTATTTATAAGATGCTCGAATTGACACTACATGCATTATGGATTTTTGATTTTTCTTTTTTCTTTTAAAGAATGGAAATGTTTCTATGTTACGACTTATGTTACATATTCCATTTAGACAATCTAAGAAGAAAAAAAAAAACAAAGAAAATACTGAAAAACAACTTACATAAATTGTGAAAAGTCGTAAATAAGAGTTTCTAAAAAGATATAGTGGAGATGCTTGACTGTGACCTAATTTTTTTTTTCTTTTTTCTTAGACATCAACTGAACAGTGAAACAAGTGAACAGGTATAGGAAGAGTTTATCAGTACCTCCTAGATAGTGGCACTTTGTATTATAAAAAAATAGTTATTATGTACATATATAGTATAGTTAGTACATATACAAGTACTTACACCCACTATACACAACACATTTATAGTCACATCATATTCATATGACAACAAAAGGCTGTTGTTGAAGAAGAATATAAAACAATATAGAAATATGACAAAGTACTTTGACGATGATGTTTCCTTGTTGATAATAAGGAAAGTTCTGACAAACAACATTACAAAATATAAAAAAAAAAAAAATAAAGAAAAGAAAGTTTTTTAAAAGTTGTTTCGTTTTAATTGAAGCTACAAGAGTATTATTGTTATCAATAGATTGAAGTTATTCGATCGGTTGAACTTTCCTAAAACTTTTTGCAATTAAGGTTTAACGTCCATTGAACTGAATGAAGTTTTTAAGGATGTGAATTAAGTTTCACTTTACTGACTTCTTTTTGTAAACTTAAGTTTCATCCCACATATCCGACATGTATGTATGTACATATGAATGTATGTACAATGTATGTACATATTTTTATGCCATTATGGTTTTATTTGATTTATTTTTATTATGAAACATTAAATGGGGAATGTTATATATTTGAACTATACTCGACCTTAAGAAAAGTTAGGGGGATAAATTATGAAGATAAATTGTCTCAATTATTCAATTTAATCCATTCAGGACAAGTAGTTTTGCTATGGAACCAACAAATAGAATAAAATCATCTTGAAAAATTCTTCCTTCGGACGCTTCAGACGTACATATTTTTGTGGATTATTCTGATAAATTTACGGACATTTTGTTAATTAACAACATTTTCTATTTGATGGAAACAATTTGGTGAAAATGTTCAAAAATGGAACATTTCATTGATAAGATTTTAGGAGGTGTTAGGATTTCTCAATGCCTCTAAATGGCTTTAGCTGAACTTCCCGAGTGACCATAACGAAAAATAGGGTGTTCAGTAATAACAAGTCGGCACAATTATGCTAATTGGAAACCAACATAATAGGTCCCATACACAGGCGAACATGTGCGAGAACTTGTACGCGGACATGAGACATAAGTGTATGGGCAAGTTGGCGAACATCATTTGCGCGAACTTGGTGTGTTGAAAATCCAAATCTTTTGATTTTTGGTTGGTGGAATTTTGACGAACTTGTGTGTGCTGTTTGTGGTGTAGTTCGCATACAAAGTGTCATACATCGTGTAAATTCCATTGAGTACACTCGGAGTACTTTATTATAATTAAATTTCATTTAAATCGCTCAAACTTTTAAATAAACATCGATGTGGACTCGATAAAATTTCCACAAAGTATGGCAATTTGTACGCACACCAAGTTCGAAGACAAAGTTGTACAACTATGTTCACAAACGAAGTTGTCGCACATGTTCGCCTATGTATGGGACCTATAAGCTTTCCAACCAACCAACCAATAGAACCACAATAACCAAATGCCTTAGTAGATAGAGTGGTTGTCTTTAAACGCGGGAGTTCTCTTAGGTAATTGGATTACACTTAAAACAAATCACACTCTTAATTTATTTATATTTTCACCAAAAATAACCCCTAACTCATCAAAATCGGCCTAGCGCCGATTTGATTTTTTTGAAGTTGAGTTTTTTGAAGTTTAGACTACATACATGACAATTTAAACCTCAATACTAATTAGGAACATAGGCAATTTAAAAAAAATCTTAGAAATCTTAGTGCGCGTAATCCAAAGGAGTTTGATTTAATTCCGGTGTTGGCAAGGCGATTAAAAAAAAAAAAAACTATTTCAAAATGGAGTTATTCACACGGACCATATGAAATCGACTAAAAATTTATTTAATAAGATTTTTACTTCGTATATTACACTAAGCACTGATTTATGTACATACATACGTATATGCTGAGCAGTATTGATCTTAAAGTAGGTTACATTTATACCTAAGTAATTTGTGTTTTTCTTTCTTAGAATTGTAGCCTTAAGCAGCAATGTATACGGAATACCGTAAGACATTCTCTACAACTGTAATTGAGTTTGAGTAGGGTTAAATTATAAGTGTATGTATAAAATAAATATGTACCGTTATGTTGTACCTTCCTTGCACGTATGTACATACATGTACATATGTATCTTTGTACAAGTTTCTATCTAAAATTCATGCATGATACAAGCAACAGGTCGCCCATTATTACAAGGAACCGGGATAGTTTGTAACACCTTATGTTTTCCGAGCATAGATTGTTGTAATCATGTATAGGGCAATTTCATTAATTTGTCACCTGTTATGCCAAAAAATTAACTACATGGCTATTTAGTGTTATTAGCTATGTACTGTACTTATGTACATTGTATAAATAATTTTAAAACTATCGTTATTGTAGGAGAAAGGTTAATAAATGTTAAATTAGTCTTCTCTCTCAGTTCTATAAAAAAACTAAAACAAAACTACCCTTCTGCCTTCCCCTATTCTTCTACGTCTATCATTCTTTTCCCATTATCCACCCTTTCCCGTAACTCGTTCACACACACACACAAAGCCAATGCCAAAATTTCAAGTCTCTAGCTCAACGCGTTCTTGAACTATCATTAATACAGGCGAACGAGTGATACTTACGACCAAATTTGGTATTCCATTTTTACGATTAAAAATGTCCAAATCGTAGAAAAAATACAAAAATTCGAATTTAAAATTGTTGAATCTTATTTGTATGTGTGTGGAAGCAAAATGTCTGTGTATGTGTATATGTAATGTAGTACTTTCTAAAAAATTGGTTATTATAACCACAAATTGCAGTAATATAAAATTAGAAAAATTAAAGATTTCCTAATTTGTTACAGGTCCTGTTGGAAAGCAAATAAAAGGAGGATATCTACTGCGATACAAAAGTAAGTAGGAATTTTCCATTATACGATGATGAATTTTTGGTAAAAAAAAGGCTTTAAGTGATGCCCAGGCAACATTTATTATAGTTGTACGCATGTTACTGTGTGTAATTTCATCCCGTGAGTATTTTAATGAAATGTAAGCTTAGCTTTCATCTTTATTTACATAAGTAAAAATCTAAATTAGTTACATTTGCATTTAAGCTTTTTGAAATTAAAACAAACCGAAACATTTACAGGTAAACTCTACTAATTAAGATTGTGGCCAATATTTCGACGATGAGGTGAATTCTCTGGCGACGAAATGTATCTATTTTTCGAGACCATTAAAGCAATTAAGTTGAAAATTTCTTTTTCTTTCCAATAAAAAAAAACCAAAAAAAAAAACAAACACTGATTACTTTTTTAGTCATTAATATAAAATCCCTAAAATGAAAAGATTTCCAATTTAACTTTAAAAGCCTCAATACAATCATAGATGATCTAATATCAACAGAAAAATACACAAAACTTTTCAACAGAAAATTTTTTACCAAACCTACCCCCTCCCCCCTACGCCCCGTTTGGCTTTTATTTGCGGTAGTAAAATAATCGATATGGACTGTGTAGCTGGCTCAGTTTAGAAACAAACAATTTAGAAAAGCTTCCGTAGAGCTTGACCAAAATTATATGATTTTATTTTGTTTGATAAAGCGATTTGGTTGGCTTACATCATATCCCTTAACGTATCAAACAGGATTATCATATCTCAAAAATTACAATTCAAAAACATTACAACAAAGAGATAGAGAAATATATTTCTATCTACCTATGTATGTATGTATAATGTATATGTTATGAGTATATATTCAGTTTTCGTTTTTCTTTTAAAATTATACACAATTTCCCAACAAATTGTTTTGTTTTGATCCTCTTTTCAATTCTATCAACAACCTTTTTGTCATTTATTGTTTCCTTCATCATATTTGACATGTAAAAGCAAATTTAAGACAAATTTAATTTTGGCTTACACAATTCCATATATATGTATTTAAGGGAGGTAGGAATATACTATACAAATCAATAACGCCATTTTCCTTACATAAGTTAAAAGGAGTATAGGTATGGGGGGAAGGGTGTACACCAGTATACTATAGTTATTGTGTAAATAAATGAAATGAATGTGACATAAATGTATATATGTATATTCCCAAAACACATTGAGACAACAATACTCAACATTTAATGTTATATCAAATTTGTTCAAAAGGTAGATAAAGATCTGTCAGGGTTAGCTACCCCACAATTATATGTATGTCATTCGGATTGAATTAGCCAAAAAGGGAACAGATTTCAGAAAGTGGAACAGAGACACACACACAAAATATGTTTGGTAATGTTCAAAATCATTTTGTAAGTTGCTTCAACAATTAATCAAAAAAGGAAAAAAAAAAAATAAAAATTTATTAAAGGATTTTTGTCACATATATGAGTCAGTTTGGTGAATAGAATTTTGACTAAAATAGATCCATTAATCATACTGAACTGCATATATAAAGTGGTATTATAAATACATATCTGTTTATATAACGGAATAGATAGGTATGTGGTAAACAATTAATGTTTAATTAAGTAGTATACAATGTCTGTCTACAAAACGTTTATAGAAAGATCTACAGTGGTGCGCAAAAATACACCCACCCAATTTTATCGGAAATAACTTTTTCTAGCCTCAAATTAACCAAATCAAATACTGAAGGAAAATATTTATTAGTGTACGTGCAATGCCAACTTTTAACACATTCGGGACCCCTCACGTGAATTCACGTCTTTTCAAATTCTATTCCTGGTTGCCGCTAAATGCTGTTTCTGAACGCAGCAACGGTGTTATGTATATACATGTCTTATCATGATTTCCTAGCCTAGATAATGTCTTATCATGATTTCCTAGCCTAGATAATGCTTAGTTAACGATAAAAGTTTGCGGCAACCAGCTTTTTCTCAATTATACGTTACCTCGTTCGTTTGATCTTTTGATAAATTTCCCCAATGAATATATTCTGCTGACACAGATTATTTTCTATTGACATGATTGGAAAACAAAATAAGTTTTTTTTTTAATTCAAATTTTATTATACTCGACTTAATTTAATTCGCTTCACTAATCGGGTAAAACCAATGATTTTTCTTTTTAGTACTCCAAGAGTAAAATTCAATACTGCTGTGTATGTTAATAATATAAGAACGGGCACATTTAAACAATTGTCTTATTAAGACTAGCTAGAAGTTTCATTAATTGTATTGCAAATAACACGTTGGTAGGAATATTTTTGCTCCCCACTGTATATGTATGTACATTAATCTTCACTTCATCTATTCAATATAGGTGTGTAAGCCAGCTTTTGAGTTAATCTTAATAGAATAACTCTTTAATGACTTCCGTTCGAAAGTAATATTGTAATAGGGGCAGAATTTATATAACGAGACATTTCATTTAATAATATTTTTCAGAGGTGAATTTTATCCACAATTTCCACCTTGTGGAAAATGGGCGAAAAAAAGCTTTCTAAATAATTAAAGTGAGAACGCTGCACTTGCATCTACATAAGTATTCAAGTTGAGGCGTTTAGGTTTTGGTGGACGCCTTTAATGTACCCTACTTGCATTAATTTACGTAATTTATTATACATCCTGTGTATATTACTCCTTAAATCTTACAGCAAGTTCTTTTACTTTATATTTTCATATTAACCCCTTCTGCATTAATCACGAGTCCGACTTGTTTAAAGCCAAATAAATCAGTGGCGAAGCCTGAGAATTATTGAACCCATCATCATGGGATTATTTAAAAAAAAAAAACTTACGTTATTTTGTGGAAGAAAATGGAGAAAAAAATTGGGCGTACATCTTGACTGTTTTTTCGGCGGTTTTTTAAAAAGTTGCAAAATTTTGAACTTTTTTAATACTCGAGATATTGGTTTTAAACTTTGTATTTCTATATTATTTTAAATTTCCAGCATTTTTTGCTAAATAAACTTTTGGGAAAAAGTTAACCCTTTCATGTTCAAATTGATTTTAAAAGGTTAAATTTTTTCAACAAATTTATTTGCCACTAAATGCTGTAAATTTAAAATAACATAAAACCATATCTTCAATATTAAAAAAGTTCAAAATTTTGTCAACTGCCGAAAAAACTGTCAAGATGTTCGGTAAATGACAAATTTTTTTCCATCGAAATGACGTAAGTTTTTTTTTTTAAATAGTTCCATTATGATGGGATCAATAATTCTCACGCTTCGCCACTGGATACAATCCACTTTTTTTTAAATAATCATTTCAGGTACATAATTTATTTAAATAAATAAAACTACTAACTTTACATTTGATTACGAAAGTGGTTTTCAAACCACTAGCCTAAATCAAATATGTTATATCACGTTATATTAACGCCGTAGGTACATTTAAAGATGGAAATATGGAAGAGTATTGGCTGCAAGATGGATGTGTCACTCAATCGACTATTATCATCACTGACAAAAAAAATTATGAACCGTAGAACCTGCAGTTCACAAAAAAAAGCTAATTCGCTGTCTGTGTCAGAAGTTATTTCTCAATATCCCTCTGCCTCTATCCACTTGGAGGTAGACGCTCTTTATAAGTAGGTACGAAAATAAGCTTGAGATATATGTTGGTATGCAAATCATGTGTAGAGGTAAAAAGAGTACCATACAAATGCGTCTTCCATTTTGTCTGTATAAAGCCGACGAATCACTATACCATTAAATAATATGAAGCCAGGTACTCATTCATATTTTGTGAGTACGTAAAACATTAAAATGACAAAGAAAATAAAAATGACAATGGAAATTAAATTTAAAAATGTTGTCGTAAATTTCTTTTGACATTAATTTATTGTCAAAATAAAAAAAAAAATTCTGTTATTTATTGTAATATCTATACTATACTACACCACAAAGTGATTTTACATACACGGTCGCATTACATATACGGCAATTTTGTGAATTATTGTCCTTTTGGCTTACCGTCTTCGATACGAAACAATGCCGGAGAAAAAGTATTTTTATTGCGTTCGTTCTTCTTTTTCTTCTACATTCTCTATACAGCTATAAATCAGACGTCTATGTTGACTATAAATTAATAAAACGGGGCGATCTGCATGAGCGCCATAAAGAACAATTTGATAAAACGAAAATATGCGATGCGAGTGTACAGAGAATTCAAAGAAAATATTTTATTGAAAATTGATAGGTGGAGTCGAGTATGTATAGGTAACATTCATATTCCTCAATAAGGATTTAATTTTCGCCAGCTTTAAGCAGTAGTTGCGACAAGTTGACTAATTAAATTACCACCACATATAATGAAAGTATCATGTCAAAACTAACTCTTTTTTTTGTCAGTTTTGAAAGCGTCAATAATTAATAATAAATCGATTAAACGAACTAAAAATGTTGTTAAAATTCTAATTTATTAGATACCGTAATTATGGCATTTTAGTGACCAGTAAACGATTGTCCGCCATCATACCCGTCATGGTGCTTCCTGTTTATTAGCACCCGTTGCACTTTTTTACGTAAGTAATGTTTGCATTGTAGTGAAATTTAAAATTTTTGATAGTTCTACTGATTTTTTATAGATTGGTACAGTCGCAATCGCAAATGACTCAAATTTACCATCATATCAACCATTCGATCCATTGAGCAATTATTTAAATTTCTGTAACTTTGTGGTGTTTTAGTTCAGGATAACTGCTGTCCATATATAGATTCATACATATGTAGATGATAAGGAGGTACATATACCTATAGATTGGATAAAAAGCTAATGAGTCATAGTATGTATTATCCTTTAGTCGGTAATATTGTCTTTTTGGTCCAGAATTTGGGCTTGTCGAAAATAAAAACAAAAATCCGATTTTTCAACTCATTTCCAACATAATAAAAGTTTTGGCTGTCATCATCAAATTTTATTTCTTTTTTTCTTCCCATTCGCCTATTACTTTCAATACAGGTTTTGTATCCTCAAGCGGTAATAATGCCACGAAACTTTTTCTTTTCGTTGGAACGTTAAAGGTATAAATATATTCAAAAACACACCGTACCGCTAGGAAAAGTTACAATTTAATTTAATATACTTGAATGAAAAAAGGGTTAAGTCGCATAAAAAAAAAAAAAAAAAAAAAAACAAAAAATAATCTTATCTGCAGAGTACTTAAGCAAAAGGGTTTCGATGCCGCCAACACTTTCACATATATATGTATGTATATAAAATACGCCAACCAAAAATGGCTCCAAGATTTCTGCTATACCTAAATTCGTTTAATTACCATCTCCCTTTTTTGCAATGATTTATTTAAATTGACTGGTGGCTGGTCCGTTCATAAAACCTGCAGCATTAAATATTAATCCCTAGATAACAGTAATTACATAACATATTAAACACACCTATCTACCTGCCAAGCGTCCAATTCAAAATTAATTTCGGGTATTAATTATACACCGGCTAGAAGAGGCTTCGGCACTTAAGCCTAGTTCAAACTGAATTGATATTTACAAAGATAATAAAAGCTGTGCTCGAATATTTGCGGGATTTGTGGTACGAATTTACATAGCTAAGATGACAATAATGTCAAAATCAATACTCCAGTTCTAATTGAATTTCCATTCTTCTTCTTGAACAGTATCGCATACACATTACACATACATATATAGTAATGCACCTGCTACATTTAGAGATATGGCCTAAGCCCCCCCCCCCCGAACCAAAAACGAAAAACGCCCGCCCCTAGCGTACAATAAATTTATCATCTCAGAATGTGATTTCATTTAATATTTTGTGGTGTGATGGGTTCGGCATCAGGGATATCCTCTACCAAACATCCTCTTCTAACATACCTTCTATCTTTCATATTATACTTAGGTACGAGTTATAATACGATTGTATATCCATATCTGACAGCGTTGTTTTTGCTTTTTTTTTCTTCGTTTTTCGTTTTTGTTTTTATTGAAAGGTATATGATGCATGGATTGGAATTTAAAATGAGATATTGTTATTGACTATATTTTATTATTTTGCTTTATAATAGATTTATAAAGTTCGGGAGGGTGATTTAATGCGGATAAATATTACAATTCATTTTTCAACATCCGTGTGATTTACTAAATCTCATTCTTTTTCTATAAAATGTTATCTGATGGTGATGTATGAGGATTGATCGATTGTTAAATTGCCCTTAATAATATTGAATTTAAAAAAAAAAAAAAAAGTTTTGAACTTTTTTTTTAAATTATCATTTTTTTTCCAGCTGAATTTCCAATTTTTTTTTTCAAATTGAAAGAAATGAGAGTTTTTATAATTTATTATACTCAATTGTTAAAAAAAAATCTAGTTTAATTTGTTTTAATGATATTTGGATATAGTTTAAATATATTTATTGAATTAACAATTAAAAGTATTTATATGACGTACACTCAAAAAAATAAAAATGGGTAAAATCAATGAAATATTTTATAAATTTAATAAAGATTTTGTCTATATTCCGTTCAAAGAAATTTTTCATTAAAACTATAAATTGCATTTCTTAAAATATTGAGATTTTGTGATAGTTAAAATATATAAAA
>JANSTT010019477.1:0-51148 GCA_026745375.1 Platyura marginata
ATATCTCGATAGATAGGTACCGTAACATATATCTATGTATAATACTGGTACAGGTAAGCAAAGTATTCTGGCACAAAGGTATTTTATGCACCACTTGAAATGAATTGGATAAAAAATAAAGAAAAAAAAATTAAGTCTAAAAAAAAAATTCTAATTGATGTGTCGCTTTACGATTTGTTAATTCCGACAAGATTTGGCCATTAAAACGATTCCCATATCAGTATCCAAATCTAAGATATTTTATTTTTTATTTATCCAAATGAGTTTATTGGTGTGCTTCATTCTTCGTTTCTTCTTATACATTACTATATCTACCTACCTACTTATATATATGTGTCAGATCTTTCGTGTATAATGAGCCATACTCTTAGTTTCTTTGGTTTTTCTTTTGTTTTACTCATGAATGATTATTTTAAAAGGATAAAATTTTTTCTTTCGCGCAGGTAGTGTGCTGTAAGATCTACGCCTACTCTGTAATTTTGTAGATTTTTTTTTTATTGTTGTTGTTGTTGTTTTTTGTGTTCTTATCTTAGTTGAAGAACCTATATTTCGTCGTCATGTTGACGGTGTGACCTTCGAGAATTTTTATTTAATTTGAGTTTTTGTTTTTGTTTTTTTTTTTAATTTATTACTGTGTGGTGTGGTAGTTAGCAGTTATTAATCGATTTTCAAATGGTTCTCTAACCTAACAAAAAATGTAGGATTTTCCAATTGACATCAATTAAATTTAAAAACTATAACGAAATGTAAGAGCATTAATTTGGCAATTGACGAATTTCCAAAGACTATTTAGGAATCGTCATGCCGATATTTATTGTTGGAAGAACATTATCGTGAAAAATTTATCCTTGATGGAAATTTATCATAGAAGCACATTTATTATGGGAGCAAATTTATCGTAAATTATTCCTGGAAGCGAAATGCATAGACCTAAATCCCAAGAACCGTTTTTATATTGATGATTATTTGAGAAAAGGCCCAAATACTCATTTTCAGGATATATAAAAAACTAAATATGTTTACACCACAATTTCAACAAAGAGACGTATAAATAGCGGGGAAAAACCTTATTTTTACGTGAAATTTAGTAAAATAGTTTTGCCAGATAGTGTAGAATATCCCAAATTACCAGATGTCATAGAAAAACCATTTTTGATATAATTGATGTTTTAGGGCCATTTCTCAAATAACAATCGATATATTTATATAGATCGGCGGGCGTGCTCTGCAATAATTATAACCTAACTGCTTAAGAATCTTCAAAACAAATAACCGACTTCAGATATACATAATGCTGATTGGGAACGAAAAATATCAAAAAACTATATATCTCCACATGAATTTGAAAATATCAATTGCTTTCCAAACGTCCCGAAAGTCCTCACCTACTACATGCAGTCCTCCTACAATTTGTGTATATTTGCTGAAAACGATTCGGATTTTTTGCGACATGATGGCATCAATGCTGACTGCTTCCAAATTAGGTTCAGCTCGATTTTAAAATCTATGAAGATTTCCACTAAACTCTGTATACTTACCGTAATAGCCGGAAGCAACTCTTCTGTTCTTTAACATTTATTATTATCTGCGATAAGTCCGCACCATTTCCAAAAAAAATAAATAAAATTAAATTCAAGCCATTTAAAGAGGTTATATTCAATAAAATAAAGAAATATTCTTTAATGGGTCCCTAAAACAATAAATTAGTCAACCCTTTTCAATTCAGTCGTATATCTTTTGAATGGCGCCCACAAATTGGCAAATTTAAATGCAATAAAACAATACCAAAGCGCATTCATTCATGATCAAAATGCAAATTATAAATTGCTTATAATACATTTTGGTTTAAATTGCCGGAGGGCTGACTATGAAACGATCTCGCGGCTGTTCTTCCAAGCTTTTATACAAGTGTACGCTCTGTATTTGAAATAATAAACATAACAATATTCTGGCAATAATAATACATGTAGAAGTTGTTTTATGATGCGTTTACGGTCTATTTATAGTAGTTAGTGGTCAAATAATGGCCATATACTGTATACAAGGTATCTACATATAGTTTTACAATGATCATCATTACGATATAAGTCGTGACTATGGAGTTAAAATATATAGAATGAAATTAAATTATTTTCCGTACTAATTAGGTGCCACGCTTCTGTTCATTTTATTGTACAGTTGTTAGTTTCTTTGGACCTTTGGAGTGTGAACATATTGCTATTTCATCCACACGATTTATTCAGCGTAGACTAGGGGATTTTTAGCGTAGTAAGAATCAACAATTTTTAATATCTCTCAGAAACTTTAACAGGATCGAAATTGTATGTAAAAGTTCTGTACAGCTGATGAATAGCCGTTATGGTCCAGAAATATCAATAATCTTCGGACCAAATCATCAATATTACAAACCGAAGTATTCACTAACTAAGTTCGCGTCTGAAAAATGACGTTGTTGGTAGCACATTATTAACACTGAACCAATTAGCAGAAGTGCAGTTCTGGTGCAGTAACAAATAATATTTATACAATTCCAGCACTACTAAATTTGTTAAACTTAAATTTTTCTCTTCCTAAGTGCTCACTCACTCACCCACTCACACATTTACCCGTCTGTCGTACACAAATTTTCCAAGAATTTGGTTTTTTTTGTTATAATTTTAGCATAGTCGTCCAAAAGGAATATTAACAAAAATAAGAAGAAAAAAAACACTGAAATTGGCCCCCGAAAAATAAAAATTGTCTCTGACTCAGTTAGCTTATTTACTTTAATTCTTCACACATAATCTATTTACAAACTAATAAAAACACCAGTAGCCTATTGTTATGAGTGTTGTACTTATTAGCTTCCTAGAGAAGATATGCGATATAGACTGCATTCTTTGTCTCACGAAACTATTTTGTTGTTTCTTTTAATTAGACAAAAGGGACAGTCGGCAGTCAACCGAATGATGAGTTAAAAGTTAAAATATTACTTTAAGTCAATAGAAACAAAAATAGGGTAGATTGTTTTTTCGAGATGCGCTTCCATTTTGTATATAAATGTTTTTTGTACTTTATCGGTCCGCACTAAACCCACACGATTGCATTTATTAGGACTCGCCTTTTTGTTAATTCCTGACCTAACTTTAACACATTTATCGTATCGATTCACTGAAAATAGACCCCTTTTTCCCTTTTTTTGGGGATTCCGTTCTCAAAATGACTTTCTATCAAAAATATTGTCATTTTCTGAAAACAGATAGTTTTCAATTGGGACCATAGCCGAAGAGTGGTGGAAATTCTAATCAACTCTATATTTGCTGTGTGTAATGAAACAATTAGCAGAAGTGCAGTACCTGTAGAGATTTTGTTAATATTTTGCTTTTGTTAAGTAATGAACGTCAAATTGTCTAACCGATGACCATTGATCGAAAATATTAGTAATTTTTGCAGTGTATTCAATTAACAGAGTAATTTCCTCCATCAAGGCATCTGAACAACACATCAAACTTAACATCTTTAATCTTTAACCATACATAATATCTATGCTGATGTTATGCAAATTGCAATATGTTTTCCTAACTATAAGCTACCTACAATTTAACTCACAAAAAAAAATTCGAAAATTGTTTTTAAGAAATTCCAACTGCAGTCACAGTGCAATAACATTTACATTCATTATACGTACGATAAATACAATTTTGATTTATGAAACAATGAAATTGCAGTTCACAGAGGTGTTAAATGTCTTTGGTAATATCAATTTTTATCATGAATATATTTACGGATGTGATTAATGTTCTCCGGCAAAAAATTGCAGAGCGTTAAATTCAAAAAACAAAAAAAACAAAAAATTTTGTTTTGTTTTTGTAAAATATCTGCTTAAAAACAAAAATACTCTCGTGTCGTTACAACATGAAAAACATATGATTGATGATCCATAGAAAATATCTAATTTTTGTGAACCAACTTTTGTGTATCTATAATGTACTATTTTATATGTAGATACATTTTCTATATACAGTACAGTCGCGTTAATTTTAACATGCGATATTGGAAACACTCAGTAATGTTTCCATTATACACTCTAAAATGTCAACTTTTCAAATTTCGATGTAACACCCCGGCTCAATTTTGGGTATCACAATACTTAGGTTAAGACAAAATAAAAAATAAAATATTTATTATTAACGTTATTTTAATTTTAGAAATAATTTTATAGGAATTGGAAAAGGGTTCGTTGGCACCTGCATTTGTCTACTTATCTGTGTTTGCGAATGTTCTTCTTTGTGGTCTGAATGTTCTTCTTTGTGTTTCGAATGTTCTTTGTGTCTCGAACATTCTTCTTTCTTAGTGTGTATTTCTTCTTATGTTTTTAGTGTGAATTTTCTTATTAATAGTTCCTTGTGTAACATACACTGTTCTGTATTTTAATAATCACTGTTCTGTATTTTAATAACTGTGTATTAAATTAAAATATATTGAATATATTAAAATAATATTATTGAAATTTTATATTTCACTTCTGGTTTTTGTATTTTACTTCCGGTTTTTATATTTTACTTCCGGTTTTTATATTTTACTTTCGGTTTTTTATTTCACTTCCGGTTTTGCACAATAACTCAAAATGAAATATGAAATTTTCGTTATTAGCACTCCAACTGGCATAGTACTAGTAACTTTGGAGTCTAAAATTTCAACTTTTTACTCTCTTTTTCAGAAAATTAAGTTGAGTTTGAAGAAAGGGTAATTTTACGTGAAAATTCGTGAAATGTCTCTTTACAAAAAATTATTTGCTAACAAACAAAGCAAAATATGATCGTTCTTTAAAAAAAAACATAAATTTTGTTTGTTGTTGTGTACTTTTTTACGTTGGTTTTTTTTTAGTTTCTTTTTTCTTTTATTTAGTTGATTATGTTTAATTGTAGCTTCTTTGTAATCTAATTGAATTGCCTTTTTATTTTTAATGAAGTTCCTTCCATAATCAATATATAACAAAAATATGTTGCAATTGTTTTGCGTTTGCATTATGTTTATGTTTATTTTTTATTTGTGCAACTATAAGTATTTAAGTAATGTTCGAATTTATGAAATGTCAACTTCGCGTAAATTTCAACAGCTCCGATTTGTTATTAGTTTCATTTATCGTGACTGTACTGTATAAATATATATTTTTAGCTCCTCTTTCCTCTCTGTTTCATGCAAATATAATTGATGATACTCTAAATTATCGCGTAATACGAAAAATATTACAACAACACAGAAAAATTGCATGAAAAGGGTTTGGGATTGTTCCTAATATCGCTACATCTACATACATTATATGTATGCGCGCGTCCTTATGCCTTGGCACTGATGCACAGCACAGTGTCTTAATGTAGATAATATGCAAAATGATGGATTACAATCTAATTGTATTTCTTTTTTTCTTTTTTTTTGTCGGTAATTATTCAAAAAAGGGTAACATATGTAACTGATGCGACGAATTGAAGTATTGAATGGCATATATATATATGTAATAGTAATGTTTAAGAGGCGTTTTTGGAATTGTTGGATTTCTAAAGGGTTTTAGTTTTTTTTTTTTGGTGTCTGTTTCATGTTTCAGATTGATTTATTGTGTAACCTATACAGAGAAAATTTTTTGTAGGGTATGTCGTATCTGAAATTTTTACGATTTTGAGATTTTTGTGCCCAAAATATGCAAAAAATTTTTTTTTTTAAATCTCCAGTTTAGCTCAACAGTGTATAAAGCGTCAACACTTATGTCCCCAAATCCCAAATATCATTAAATGATAAATAGATTTTTCCTGCTCCTGTAAAATCCTTTTCCAATCAATCAGTATTTGCAGTTACGGCATATCACAGTTTTTGAATGTACTCAGTTTTCAGTACTCACCAAAAAAACGTATGAGATGCTAGATCTACTATTATATGAGTGGATAGAGTGGATTTGTAGCAGATTTTAGATCCTATATCGACATAGATTTTTGAACTGATACGAAATCGGCCGAAATGTACTTGGAAAATTCTTTGCAGTCAAATCTGGCTGATCGATTTGTCGCATAATAAAGCGCCGTAGGTTAGGTACAAGATAAGTTTTTCTTTAAAGGAAATATTTTATAAATTTGTTGCAAAATACTTTTTTGCTTTTGTTAATTGAAAAAAACACTCTTTTATTATTTATTATACAAAAATGATTCTAAAAACGTATATTTTTTACGGTGTATAGTGGATAAATTTATTGTACAATAAAATACTTAAATTATTTCAATTTACAATCAACAACATTTTAAAATTATCACTTTTTATCAAAATGGATTCTCTCATTAACATGAAATGCAAGCCCATTTGTGTCCAATAAAATACGCATAAACAACAGAAATACAAAAAACAACTAAAAAAAAAAACAACAAAAAAGAGTAAAGAAAAGAAAGAAGAATTCCAGAAAATCAACCAAGACCCCAGAGCCTCTTAAGTTGGAAAATAAATAAGAGGCGCATGTTTTTATCAACCAATTTGGTGTTCAACTAAAATGAATACGCGATAAACGCTGTAAATGGATTGGCTAGTATAGTGTTGATTGAGCTGAACAAAATACATTTTCAAAATTATTTAGTGCTACGAGTATTACTTAACTTTGTGTTTTACACAATTTCATTTCAGATAGCTTGTCTCAACTTTGGAAAATTGTCCGAGGAATTTGTTTTTTTTTGTTTTTTTTTGTATTTCAAACAAGCACATTAATGACACGCTGCCGATTGTGTTTCCATAATTGTAGATAAGTAACTTAGACTTAGTGACGACATGCAAGAAATATATGTTGTATGTGCATTTTATATTGAGATTACTGACTGGAATGTACTTTGTAGTTGGATTGAATTTGAAATGAATAGGCTGCTCGTAATCAGGGTTGTTAAAGTAACGCTTTTTTCGAATTTGTTACATTTTGTTACCAAATTGGTAATAAATGAAACAAATGTAACAAATGTAGCAAATTAATACTATTCCGTCACAAAACATATTCTCAAAACTATTGGGTTGAAAAAACGTAAATGTAACCTAATTTTTGTCGTGTAACATTTACATTTGGTAACTGTAACAAATTAGGCATTGATCATTTGTTACTTTAACAACGTCTCTATCTACATAATTCATAGCGTCCGAGGCATCTGTTCATATTTTTTTTCTACATAGTGCAATTCTAGATTAGTATAGATTGAATCCAGAGCCAGTTTCTACATACCAAAGATATTTCCTTGAGAATAAAAAGATCTCATATAGCACTTCATATTGATTTAAACTTTACTTAATTTAGTTTGACTCTATTTATTAGTATTAATTTCTGCTCCTTAATTAGTTAAGTTAAATATTTATCAGACTTCCATAAAAAAAAATTCAGTATTCCTTATTGTAAACCAATTATTTTTAGGGAAAAACACTGTTTCTGGATGACAATTTCATATTCTACAAGTGCTTAAAAGCCCAGATCATCTCTTGCAAATTCCAATATGACTCAAACTCGTACAAAACACTTAAGTTGGCTTGAATTTTCTCCTAATATACGCGCAACTTAACTATAAGATGACCAGTTTTTTTTTTGTAATTTTAATTGTGCGCTCAAGATTTTTAGAACTTGAAGGAAGAATAAGCAATATGCAAAATTTTGTCATTTTATCCACAAATGGCAAACATTTTCCAGGAATTTTATTTCCTATGTACCTACAACCACGTAAGCTGTCGCAATTTTACTCTTTAATATTTGTGCCAGTCAGGAAATATTTTCAGTACAAAATCATAATCGCAAGAGACCAACTTTGGTAGCTGAAGCTTTAAAATCCGTAAATTTTGCTTGCAATTATTACGACTTGTACTACGAAATGGCTGGTCAGTTTTTTGTGATTACATTCTAAGATAACTAAGTAGATGTAATATTGTGTCCATGTACTTAATGTGTCATTTTAAAGACATCATATCTAGACAAGGGTGCTCGAAATTCTAACTGCAGCATAATAATTAATTGCATGTCTAATGTCGCAGACTGATCAATTTGCAAGACTTTTGCATCGAAAAGAAAATTCAAATTTATTTAAAGGCAACCCCTCTACATTACCATCATTGTACATCAACAAAAACTTTCATTTTTAATCCTTACAATTTTTTTTTTGTTTGAATACTTAAATTTGAATTACTTAAACTTAAAATTTAATTTATTTATAAATTCAAAAAATTTCTTTTCACCATTTTTCTTACTCAGCAATCATGCCGCGTCTTTTAATACTTGCCGATGTACCAAAGGTATTTGGTATAGCTTTCTGTATATTAGCCTACCACGTTACTATTCACAAACAATTACGAATTGTGAAAATTGTGCTGCGTGACTTTAGGCGTTTTTTTGTTTTTATAACATAAAATACATTTTTGGACATTTTCAATTTCAATTCATTAGTAATAATATTTTTAGATTTAGAGATGTTGTGGCCATGTACTGCTTGTAATTATTATTTTGCATTGCAAGTTGTCATGGATTTCACATAACTATAGGTAGGTAGGTAATTATAATAATTTGCAAGTGGTTAAAAAGTTGAAATCATTTTAATTTATAAAATTCGCTGTTTTTTTTTTCTGTGTAAAAATAATCTCTTTGCTCTCGCTATTATAATAATTAATAAATTATGTAGGTAGAATTTAAAAATTAGGTTTCTGTCTTGTACCGAAAAAAATACCTACACTGTAAATAATTTATCAACGCCAGTAATAAAATTGATTTTTTTTTTAGTTATTTGGTATTAAATACGTTTTTATCAATTAACACAATGAATTATTTGTTTAAATTAAGCAACGATATTTAACGAAATATTGATTGACTAACAATTTTATTTTTGTTGGTGTAACAAAAAAGAATATAATCAACAAATATTGGTTTGTTAAAAAAAAAAAAATATTAATTAAAAATACAAATCGTATCAGTATCGTATCAGAAAATTTTTAAAAAAAAAAATTTGTTAGTGCAACAAAAATTTTATTAAAAAAAAAATGGTTTGATCAACAATAATATTTTTTGAAGCTTAACAAAATGGATTTGGATTATTTAATATATTTTGTCTACCAAATATATACAAATGATTTGTTACCTCAACAATAAAATTTATTGTTAGAGCTTAGATTTTTTTTTTACGGTGTAATTAAAACTATCTCTGTGCTTTTTTTCACACCAAATTCTACCGTATAATTTGCCTATTAGTCTTTACACGATAGGGGACCAAAAGTACAAAAAAAAAAATTGAATTTTATAGGGGGGGTCAGGTTAGTGAGATTTAACATCAACCATATTAGATGGAGTCAGTTTGTTTGGGGCAAAGTGAAAAATCGTTAATGAATTATTATTTTTGAATCTTTCTGTATTTTATCTATGGAACTATGCTACTATTTACCAAGGATGATTGATTTGGTAGTGAAATTGACGATAATATTTTTTTATAATCTCTGGAACCTTGAGGCGGCACTAAATGAAATATTTTTGTTGTTGGTTGATTCAAAAATCAATAGATCAATAGAAAAAAATATATTTTCAGTATGAAATATTTGGACGAGTTTTGTAGAAGTATATATACGAGTATATTTACATACATAGTTATTATACCTACCTATATAATATACCCACATTCAATTTAAATCTTATATAGATCACTGATCCCTATCAATTTAATATAAAAGCGGCACAATATTTCTAAATGAATTTTTGTTTTTTTTTTATTTTTCGAGTTAGCGCTTGACCCAGCACACCCAAAAATGAAAATGACATTCCCTTTATATATATAAAAAGTCATTTTATATTAATTATTATAGAGGCTAATAAGATCGACCCAAAAAAAAAATAAAAAAAAAAAATGTCGTTGTCGGCTTTTTAAATGTTGGTATACACAAATAAAAGAAAAAAAAAAAAAACCGATTCGATTTTTTTTTTATTCTTTTAATTCTAAATGAATGAAGGAGTTATAGCTATAAGGATGTGTAAAACATAAAAAAGCGGCATCGGGACCGATTGATAGATAGATTTTTGATTTAATATAAAAATCGGTAAGAGGGTTGAAGATTATGTTTTCTGTTTTGGTGCGCGTTCCATTTAATTTATTGTATTTGATAGGAGATTGACATTTTATCGAATGAAATATCTGACAATTTTACAAAAAAATATTTGGGAATATAAAATGTAGATATAGGATTGTTATAGAATTCATTACTATTTGGAGTACCATCAGCAACATTATACAAATTGTCACTTATCATTATTTGGCTCTGCACAATCCAACAATTCTAATGATGCCTTCAAAAGTTGATATTTAGCTAAACAAAATTATCGGACTTTGAGGATGACAGGTAAGTACTGTACGTAGAAGTAGGATGAAAACCTTAAAAACAAATTAAGAAGATATCGCATTTTTTTGAAGCAGTAATCATCGTCATGCACATAAATACATGTTTAACACCGTTAAATTTTGAGCTTGCGAGAAAAATATTTATTTTCGAAAATAGTTACTAGGTACTTGCTGCCTATAATATTTAAACAGCTAAACCGGGCGTAGGGCTTTAAAGGATCCAGTTTTGTCTGTAAAAATGCTGAAAATGTAACTTTCTAAGGAGTGTTCTAAGCTAGCGCGCGCTGGGAGGGAAATCGTAAGTAAAATCATCATACAAAATGCCATCATACAAAATGTCATCATACAAAATGTCATCATTACCAATAGATTTAACCCATGGAATTTCTTATTTTATTAATGGAAAATAAAAATAGGTACTAAGATGGTACTAAGTCTGATAATTCCGATTGAAGAAAAAAAAATGTAGATCTGTTGTTAGTAATGAGCAAATACCTCTCTGATAATAAATCTACAAAATAAACTTTGATCTCTGCCATCTTAAAAAGTCGAATAACCTACGCATGGCGTTGGCGATCACAGCCACCACCTTCTTGACCATTCTTCTTTATCCAATTGTGCTCCGCCTTTATTTATATACCATAATTAATGTTATATTATTTGGATTCTTTTTTTTTTTTCTTTTTTTTTTATTGTTCATATATACATATATATAAATTACGTGTCTCTTTTTATTTTAATTGAGAAGAGAACCGCCTTTTTAACGTCCAATAACTTGCTCCATAAAATATTACTACTTGAATGCAGTAATTTCGCGCCGAACATTATATAGAAATTCTTTTCGATTCGATTAACAATCTTGAATACATATCTTTAAAAAAATATATATCTATATATATATATAAGTATATATATATATAATCTGTGTAATTGTCTATACAATGTATGTATGGGTATTATTTTTATATATATTAAAAATAAAAACAACAAAATACATTGAGATGGTATATTTAATAATTTATTAATGGCTGTAGGTATGGCAAAGTAAATAAAAAATAATTATAAAAAACACAGTATATTTGTGTAGTGTTCGATTACAATCGTTACGACCCGGCCAATTCTAGTCATATAATAAATATCGATGGTTATTTCAGAAAAAGCCCTAACTCTCAAATTTTTCAGAAAAGAGAAAAAAAAACTAAATGTTTTTATATCGCTGTTCAACGATAGGCGCCATTTAAAAAGTGAAGAAAAACCATATTTTTGATGAAATTTAGCAAAAGAGTGTTGCCAGATAGTGTAAAATATCTCAAATTATCAGATTTCATAAAAAAACTGATGTTCTGTGGCCTTTTCTTAAAAAACCATCATGTATATCGATAATAATACATTATTTAATAATCAAGGATATATCATCGATTGTGTGACAACTCCATAGTAATCTTTTTGAACATCTAAAAATCAGGATCCCATTTTCTGATATTTTACTTATATTTACCACCTTAATGCAACTGCACCCATTTGCAATTAAAGATTTTCATATGCATTATAAAGACGAAGTGCCCTTTGTGGGCCCATAAAATTTGTTCATACAATTTGTGTTATTTTTTGCTAGAGAGATACTTCTATGATAGTGGAGTAGTAATGAGGTATTTCATAGCATTTCATTTTCACGCTTATTATTTTGCACAACGCAAACCCTTCCCAACTTTTGGAACTGGCCTTATTTCCCGTCCATATTTTCAGAAAATATTAGCATTTAAAAATAAAGAATAATGGAATTCATAGATTTCTCAGATATCAATCCCAACAAGTAGGAAAAATTGGTGAATTTCCACTTTTTCATACAAAATATGCCTTACACTTAATTTTTTGCACACCACTGTAAATGAACAAATCAGTCGACTAATCGATAAACAATTTCCGGATCATAGAACTCAACTCAACAATTACGTGTTGTACGAAACCGTGTTGTAGAAGACGATTAAGAGCAAGTACATACGTTTTCGGAATTTTGTTATCGTGTTTAGAGTGAAACCGTGCTATACGAGAATTTCCGCAATTTTCTTTTCGTGTTAAAGTGAAACCGTGTTGTAGGAGGAATACATGTAATCTCATAAATCAAATTTTAAAGAAAGTACTCAATTAATAGAAGAAAAAGGTGTTTGAAAAAAATTGTCAAAATGTCCCATCCATAACGAAATAATAATTTCAATTAAAAAAAAAAAATTCAAAGAAATAGAAATTGAATTCCATACCGAACTCATAACAATGTGCGGACGCACTGGTGGAAGCATTGGCGTTTCCATATAGAAACTGTTTTTATTTTTTTTTTTTGTATATTTTTGTTTTAAATATATTTTTGTATTAAATATAGCGATACATAGTGTACCGATAACCTTTTTTTCTGTTTGTTTAAAACTTATAGGGTTATAGGTATACTACTAGGCCTTACATAACACGAATTTTCATGATTTTACAAACCAAAAGAACATTATCTGTATCTACATATAAATTCACGGTATACATAAATGCAATACCTGATTACTTGCACGAAGGTATCCCGCAGGGCGAAAGGTGTGAATTGCATTCGGGTATGCAGTTATAATGCATGCATAAAATAAAGAATTACGAAAATGTTGAGAAACAAAAAAAAAAAAAACATTCAAAAATATAACAAGGCACTCAAATAAATTAACAGAAATTGCTGATTGTGTTAACATGTAGTTGAATTAAATTTTATTATGTTGCAGTTTTACTGTTGGAACGATGATATCGTCTATAAAACATCAAATGGATAATAAATTATTTCTGGAAAAAAAACAAAATCTTTGCCTCATATTGATCATAGAAATTGATTAACCAAACCACTTATTCCTTCCATGCTCCCTTCTCCAGCTATTATTTAATTGTAGTTTTAAAAATGTCTCCAAAAAGATTTTTGAAAATTGTATAAATATCGTGACCATCTTATTGTGTTCCTTGGTATAGTGATAAAGTGAATTGTAAATTTTAACCTACATATGTACCAGACACGAAGCGTAAATATCTTGACGACGGAAATACAATTTCTACAATAGAATTCTCTTGTGATTTGAAAATGAAAGTGAAATTTATTGTATTTTAACGATAATTCTTTAAAGCCCTCGTGTTCGGTGATTACGTCTATATTAAAGCTTTATATTCGTCCTTTTTTCTGTAAAAAGAACACTTCAAGTACCTACTGCATTTTTCCACACAAAAAAAAAACGAGATCGTCATATCAATTGAGATAAACAGTACGATTGATCTCTAAAAAAATGCGGTGCGATGGGACTGTAAGGATCAGCCTCTCGCAAAAATCTGCCAATCTAACTTCTTCTATTTTTTTGAATTATGCTCGGTCTGCGTTACCACACTGGCCAGGTGATATTATAAACTCATTCCTACGGCCAAATAACTCCATATAAAGAAAGTTCTCAAGGCATTATTAGTATTATAAACAGAAAATTGACATTTTTACAGTCAGCCTCTAGTATGCAATATCAATTCCAAAAAAAAAAACGATTGTTCAGTAAATGTTATTTATCTATGTGTAGCAGCCCCGACCACATACCATTATTTAACTCACAATTATGTAGAACAAAATAAAAACATACAAATTTATTCACGAATTCTAAGTAAAATGAGTTTGTTTGCTATTAAAAAAAATAACCTCTGGTCATCAATATCCAATTCCATTTATACACTACATGTTTCCCAAAAAAAAAAAAAAATAATACAAAAAAAAAACAATGCACCACAGGAGGGCTTGTATACCCAATGGTTTTTTATGTTTAACAAAAACGAAAATTGCGCGCGGCCAAATAATAGTGTATGACACTTTAGAGACGTGACCGTCAGATGGCGTTACGATAAACCGAAAATTTATTGGGTACTTCCGTGTTCAGCGACACACGAAACAAACTGAAGGAAATGGCTAGGCACACAGATAAATAACCATAAAAAGTCAAAATAAAAGCAATTTTTTTTAAAAAAAAAAATAAATAAATAAATATACTATGTAGATATATATGTATGTATGTATTGTTGACATACACCAGAGTATATTAAATAAAGGTTAAACGATGTCGGGACATGTGTTTTCGAAATGTTTTATTAGATTTGGAAAAACAACGAATTACTCTAATAAAATGTTTGTTAGAATTAAATGAGGGCTTCGTGACAGATGTAATTAAATATTCGTCGAGCGAAAGAAGCAAAAACAAATTAACCCAGCGCGCACAAATGAAAGAAACGAAAAAAAAAAAAAAATAATAATAAAAAAGCAGAAGCTAAAGTATTATCATTAATTACACAGGTTATAACAATAAATAAACAAGCTTAAGAGTGTTCTCTTCGGATAACACTAATTTGAATATGCAAAAAAATAAAGAAAAAAAAAAATCTCAAAATATACAAAGAAAAAAAAAACTGTTAAATTAATTCCGAAATTTTTGCAGCGGTTTTTTTTGTTTTGTTCGATTTCTAATTAATAAAACTGTGAACGGTAATAAAACATGTCGGTGCAGAATTTTTATTGGCTTTTATCTTTTTCGTTGAAGATCGGTTAAGATAAAACAAAATAATGGTCAAAGCAATAAGTTTTTTTTTTTTGTGAAATTAATTGGTCGGTGTCTCAGAAATGACTTTTTTCTAACGGTTTGACCAAATTATTACTAGACGCACACATACACACTCACACACACATGCGCTTAATGTCATTATTTATCATTAAGCGTATATATGTATATAGTAGTTGAAATCACTGAAGTGGGCTTACTTCAATTTCAATCTAGCAAAAAAATTGTACGCGTAATTGAAGCCAACTATCTTTAGTTTTCCTAACATGAGTTTTCTTTTGACCACCAAATATGCCACGAAATTTGTTTGATGTTGTCTCTGTATGGATTGAATATATCGGCCGACGCTGTTTTTTAATGTTCAAAATGTATGGACCAGGGTTAATTTTTTCAAAAAAATGTTTTTAGCAAAAAATGCCGGCAGTTTTAAATAATATAAAAATCCAAAGTTTCAAAATCGTATCTGCAGTATTAAAAAAGTTAAAAATTTTGTCACTTTTTAAAAAATCGCCGAAAAAACGGTCAATATGTTCGGTGAAGACCCAATTTTCTTCCATCAAAATGACGTAATTTTTTTTTAAAAAATAGTCCCATGATGATGGGATCAATAATTCTCAGGCTCCGCTACTAATTCAGCAATTTTATCGCAATATCGATATACGCTCAGAGGTGTTAAATTCTGAACGCAAACTCACATAGTATAGTTTAGTATTTGCCATTGTGTTTGTAATTTTTATGTTGAACGTAGTCACATAAATACGATGCTGAATATGTGCTGAACTGTCATTTTATCGTCTTTTGTCTTACGACCCCGTCTAGTCACGGTGAAAAGTGATATGAACCAGAAATTTGATCAAAATGGAATGATTATCGGTTCCATCAAATCGTCGTGTGAAAAAAATCGGCTAAAAAAGTTTCATAAAATTTACACTAGATCTTAGATTTAAATTTAATTTTAGAGGTAAATTTAAATTAAAACTTTTCAAATAATCACGCATTAAAAAAAGGATTCGTGCAACACCAAAAAAAATCGCGTTAAAATGAATTTGGTTAAAAAGTGGTGGCGTAAAAAAGGATTAGATGTACAATTGTACAATGTAAATCTATTTTAGCGATCGCGCATGTCACACACACACACACAAGCGCCAGCAGTAATTGTTCAGCGGTTATTTTTCGACTTTTCAATAATGTGACGGCGTTTGCGTTCAGTATTTTATTCCCGAATTCCCCCAACACAGATTATTTTTATTTCAAAATCCACCAGGGGCCTATGATAATCGTAATAGTAGGTGGGGATTTCTATTATTTTTTTTTCCAATAATTTGGAGTCCTTTTTCAGATACTGAACAACAATAAATTTAATTTTATCTCAAAAGGAGTAGTTAGTTAGTAGTGGTGGCGACCTTGCGCCCTCGCAGAGACCAATTAAGGTCCATAGCGTTACCACTTGCATATGCCTATGTCGCCCCTACTACGGTTGCGATTTGGGGATTGTGCTCCTCGAGTTCGAGTACACCTGTCTCCACAGCGAATTTTATGAGGAGTAGATATTATTTATAAAGGAGTAGATATTATAAAGTATTAAATTTTCATTCATAATTTGAATTTAATGACTGTCATATTACGTCAATAAATTGATTTACAATTATTTACCAAATCGCCCCATAAAATATATTTTCAACAGTAATTTAATGATTTTTTTTTTCTTTTCAAGGAGGCGCCACATTTTTAACCCTTTTGAATCGTATGTTTATTGTTTTTTTTTTTTTTGTATTATTCATCGCTAAAGTTAACCAACGAAAAAGGATAAACCAAAAAACAAAAAAAAACAAAAAAAATAAAACTTAAATTAAATCTCTACCTTTATTAGAGCTCAGGCATACCAATAAATTTGAAGGCATTAGAGACGATAGGAGGTAGGTAGCTACATATATTATGTTCTCTTTTTAGCTCAGCAGTTATTTCTTTAGGCATCTGTACATACATACATACATAGATATGTAGAGTAGACTTACTCCTTTTGCGTTGGGGATTTTTTTTTTTATTTGTTTTTTTGTATGTTTTTTAGTACACATGCAGTACAAAACAGAAACCGACGTTCTTAAAATTTATTTCTGTTGGACAAAAAATAAATTACACGAAAGGAAAATATTTTCTTTTTTTTTTTTTTTGGTTTTTTTGGTTTATTTTTTTTTTTTAATTTGCTCAAGCCGAACGATAATAAAATGAAAATTATTAGTATATGCTTTTGAATCTTAGGTATTTAAAGAGGTGTAATTTTGTTTTAAAAGGGTACACTACATTGTTATTGTTATAGTGTCTCTTAAATATGGCGCCCAAAATTGTTATGCGGTTTCTTTTTATACTTATAGTTTATAGTTGACTTCGTTTGAACAATTCATCGAAATTCCGGTAGCTGAGGCCCTAATAGTTTTTGATCGACATGGGTTTATTATGTTTTAGAAAAATATTTTTTATGCAGTTTTTGATATTATATTTGAAGGATAAATTTGTATTGTATATATATGAAATTTTTCTCTGTTTTTTACACCCAAAGTGAGTAAAATTGGCTTAATTTAATTTTGTGCAATGGCTTTTGTAGAATTTAGGGAGCTCTTAATAGAGAAGTGGTCCTGTTAGTTATAATTTGTGTGTTTTACAAAAGAAAAGAAAAAACAATTCCATCAATTCAGCCCCTTTTTTTGACAGAATAAAGGGGTGTGTGATACATGGGAATTTCTTTAAAACTGGGGCCCCTAGCATGAGCATATAACGTGTAATGAAAGGCGAAATCGTTTCGAAAAGGGTATAATTACCGAGCATGCATTTGGAAACATTAAATATGGCCGACTAAATTACACGTATGGTGTCATAACACCTTAAGTTGCCTTATGTAAGGAAACAAAGAAAAACCAATCTATGAAATACAATAAAAGTCACTTTTTCGTATGAACTTAAGACGACTTAAGCTGTTTTGGAAAATGGATTGTCTAGTATTTTACATCTACTATAGCTATATAGAAGAATATCAACAATTGTGGAAAAATATTCTTGTTACGGGAACTGTCGACCTACTGACATAATTTAAAATCTTTAGTTCAACCTACTTTTTAGGTGTCCAGATAATGTCGAACAAGAGCGATCAAGAGAATGAACGAGTGAATAATCGAATGGCCAAGTAAATGAACGAACGAATGACAGATCGGCAGAATGACAGATCGACAGAATGACAGATCGACAGAATGACAGATCGATAGAATGATAAATCGGCAGAATGACAGATCGGCAGAATGACAGATTGATAGAATGACAGATAGACAGAATGACAGATCGATAGAATGATAGATCGGCAGAATGTGACAGAACGATAGAATGACAGATCGATAGAATGACAGATCGACAAAATGTTACAAAACAAGAGTTTATGGACATTTTTGTGATTTTTCGAATTGTTGCACAATTAGGTTGATTCGGTAACTACGAGATGAAATTTGAAAAGCCAGCTTTTATATTAAATGACTAAAAAAAAATTATTTGCGCATATTGGATTACTAAAAGCTTTTAAAAACACAACTCTCTCATATACATACATGAGTATCACATTCATGGAAATGGATTTTCTTTCATGTTGTTCGGCCATTGTAAAAATATAAATACAGAAAACTTGAACGAATCCTTACAAAATTAATATTAAATACCAGAGTGTGTTAACAAAAATATTATTATTCCACAATATGTATAAAGAACCGTGTGTGTCACCTTCGAGTTGTGTTCCAATAATAAACACATGTTTATAATTATCCAAAGAGTGGCGGGGACCTATATTGTTAAACGACTTTGTCAGGTCATCGCGCAAACATTAGCCATGTACATAAATTGATTTAATTTTGTTAATCAAAATGCGGTTCTTTCCCATTTTGACTGCGTTTATGTTCTTTCTTTCTGTTTTTTTTATTTTTGTTTGTTTAGTTTTGTTTTTTTTTTGTTATATATACGAATTAAAAATAAATGCAAATGAATTTGTTTTCATTTTAATTCAAAATGCAATGTCACGACTCCGGTTATTATATTGTAAATTTTTTATTATGTAAATTTAACAAAAGGACAATGCAATAATGTTGTTTTGTTTTATTGAAATGATTTTTTAATTGATTGAATTTATTCAATATTCAATGAATAACTATTATGCGTAATACAATATTGCACTTTTTTTTTAAAGCCAGTCGCGCATCAAATTACCAAAAAATTCGTATTCCCATACGAAATAGAATAAAACAATTTTTCGAATTATTCTTATCATTTAAGATCTTCTTATCAATTTATAGTTCTTTGGTGTTTGTTTAATAGTTCTTTGTTTAATAGTTCTTTGGTGTTTGATAGTGACAAACAGTGAGTCTTTTACGTATCACCAAATTTGTCGAATTCGTATTGTCTATCACAAATTTTTTGCTAACCGCACTCTTCTTTTCTAACAAATTTGTCGATTTGTCGGTAACTAATGAGCAGGGTTGATAAAATAACACATTTTTTCGAATTTGTTACATAATTGTTACATTTGTTACCAAATACAAACTGGTACTACATAAATGGAACAAATGTAGCAAACTAATACGATTCCGTTCAATTCAGTTGGACAACATTAAATAACTACATCACTAGATATATTCAGAATTGTTTCGAAATATTTCGGAATGGTGATTTGGCGATTACTATTGGGTTGAATAATAGGTACAAATTTTTTGTAACAAATACGTGTAGAAAATGTAACTTGATTTTCGTCGTGTAACATTTACATTTGTTACCAATAATAAATTAGGTATTTTATCGATCATTTGTTACTTTAACAATACTGCTAATGAGTTACTGCCGTATTCACAAATTTGTTGATATGCGCCATTTTTTTCTTGTGTCAAATGAAAATTTTTATAGTGACAAAATGTAAGTAATTATTATTAATATAAATTGTTATTAAAATATTGATATTGACAGATGAAAAATGATATTTGACAGATAATAATGAGAAATATAGTCGGTAAAGAGTAAGAGATATTTTCAGTTCAATATCGTTTTTAATAGTGGTGAATGTGACTATACGAAATGTTAACAAATTTGTGTAGCAGATTTGTTACAATGACAAAAATTGTGTTATTAGTTGATAAACCCACTAAAGTGTAAACTTGCGGTGAAGTATATTTGATCCAGAATAAAAAGTGTGTGTAATCTAAACTAAATGATATTTTCGGCTCAATTATTTATTTGTTACTCTACTAAGGACTTTGGGATATAATCGATAAAATTTTAAAAAATATGATCTAATGTTGTATCCATTCTTTATTAGGATACCTAATTGAAGGACATTGATTAAGCTTAATTTGATAAGAGTCCAGTGGTGGGTAGTTCAAAAGTTATATAGTGGTGAAAAACAACATTTTTTTTCTGTAGCGACTTGTTAAAGGACGTTTTACTAAAAAAAAATAGTTATGTGAATTCGGAAGGCAAAAGAGGCTTATTTTCCTATCACAATTAACCGTAAATTTTACAATGATTTATCCCGATATTTGCAGAAATTTAGAGCTTCCTTCAAGCGTCTCTTTTTATCTTTTTTCTCAGAATAAATAGTAAACCATCGATGTATAAATTGGTTGAAGCACATAACAACAATAAATAAAAGCTGCTAATTAAACTACAAAACTGCTACACCGTCGCAACGATGTGTTTTAAATTTTATCAAATCTAATGGCGCCATTGCCGTCGGTACTCTGATTTATTCGTTCATATTGACAAGTGTGAAAATACTATTTTCTATTAATTTGTAAAATTAGATCTAAAAATTTACGTACACCCCTAAATGTAAAGTTTTAAGTCTCTAGCTCAGGCTGTTTCTTTTTATTATTAACTTAATTTTTGAGATCACACAAAATTTCTGAATTATTACAGGGAACTCATCTAATATTCACAATTTTTGTTCGCAACTATACTACTGGATTTCATTCTAAATATTTTTACGTACAAGAAAAGAATCATTTTCTGGTTTATCTGTGAAATATTCCATATAAAAATCGATAACCCAAAATCAAAGCAGTTCCTATATATATACAAAATCTATTGGGGTCATTTTGGGGCCAGACACTCCAGGTTTCTAAATCTTTTTTGAGTTGCCTCATAGAAAAAAATGCTATCGCCCGTCCTTGATTGTATTTTGTACTTAGGTATGATCGAAAACAGTTGTTCTGATGTCTGTGTACCACTAATCAAGAGATAACATTTTCGTCATGTGTTTAATTGAATGTTGATTAAAAATAAAAAGAATAATTTAATTAAAAAAAAAAAAAGATTTTAAGTTAAAATTTCCAAAAAAAAAAGTTTGACATTCATGAATTATCATCAATTTTACAGCACATAACGAATCAAGGAGATTCAGTCAATATTGCAATTATAATGTTTGGTACAAATATTTAAGCTCTATATTTAAGCTTGTATAAAAAATATTGATAACTTTTAAGAAATAGATAAAGATTCCATTGAAATCATTTCAAATAGAAAAAGTTAAAAATACTAAAGATTTCTTGAAACCGAAACACCAAATTTCTAAAAAAATCTAAAAAAAATCCTTCATTCACTATAGTTTTTCAATAAAAATCATTCATTGCACAAATGTTCCTCTAAATTCCTCCTATGATGCCTTGCTGAAAACCAAATACCAACTGTGCCCGTAAAATATTTTCACACTTCTGAATGCCAACCAAATTTTGAATATGGGCAACATCAAAACAAACAAAAAAAAACACATTTGAGTGGAAAAATAAAATGGGCAAGACAAAAATCTGTGCCAGTCTTTCTTCTGATGGTAAATATACGTATGCGGCCTTATGGCCATCATCATCATCCAGCCATAAAAGTATCATGGTGATATGGCACACACATACATACAACACAAAAAGCTAAAATGTAGGTATAGGAGTCACAAAAGTAAAATATGTTTGAGTGTATTGGTGTTATTGGAAGCTTAAAACCGTTTTGAGAGAATTTCCCAGAGAACAATTTTTGGTGGGAGTGGTGTGCTTTAATCATGGACATACGTTCAGTTTGCTATATATGCATTAGGTTTGTTGAGATTTTGTAGAATAGGAATATTTCCCCTTAAATGTATTCCTCCTCCAAAATGTTTACCTACTTTATATGGAAATTCTGTATTTCTTTCTTCCTTTTTTTTTTTTTTTGGAAAATTTTTGTTTTTTCTTATGTCTCCTGCTGCATCATTGATTTCGATGATGGTGTACATTCAAGGGACACACACATTTTATGGTGTTCTCTTCTTAATTTTTTTATATTGTCAAGTAGCGATATGGTGCGAGAACTGAAGGAACTATTCAGTTGAATGTTGTATCATAAGGATAAGGATGTTAAAATATGAGCCTAATATTTGATCTCATGTGAAAATGTTATTAAGGTTGACTTTGGAGAGTTATGTACATAGGCATTCGAGGTTTTCATTAGTGAATTTTTCTTCGAAACTTATGTTGTTGTTCAAAGTTGTTGCGTGGTTCTATTAATTAACATATCACGTGATAAATCCTTATAAATATATAGATTTTTGTAAATAGAAGTACATAATTTAAACATCAAAAATTTTTCTGTTATATTAAGGGATTTTAACAAAATTAATTAGTCAGGGTCAAACGCAAGTTTTCGAATACAATCTAAACGTTACTTGTTTAATAATTACTGACTGGTTATCGTAGGACTTCTACTGTTTTTAAGGTCAAACGTCTGTCTCGATAAATAATCCAAATGACTTAAAATAAAAGAAAAACTTCTAAGCAATTTTATTAAGACCAAGATTCTAACAGGAGACGGGGAGTATGGTATTTTAACCACTGATTTGACAGGAAGAAAAAAAATTTTAGTTAAAAGGGGATTTTTTTTTCTCAAAATTAGTCTTTTAGCTCTTATGAAGATCTTCTAGACTTGGTGCTATTCTTCTGATTTTTATGCTCCGTTCAAACGAAATGTTTGTCGTCAAATGTTAAGATGAAATATTTATGTATGTTTTCTGTCGTCTTCCATTCATGAACAATTCCACAGGATATTCATACAAACACAGTAGGTATATGTATATATGTAAGTAGTAATCTTTCGCTTCATTGGTGGAACCGGACCAGATTTATTGAACAGATGAACCCCTTCCATCTATTTGGGAGATTTTTCCTCAAATACTGTAGAACTTGTTTTTCGACAAAATGTCTAGCGTAGACCTTCGGTAATTTCCAAATAACACACATACCATTAGATAATATTTATCAATAGAAATTATAATCTTCCCAATAGTCTACGTTTCTTTTTCTGTTAAGCGAATTCCTGTTCATATATATCGATTTTTTTCGACATAGTCATAAAATCCATTTTGAAGGAAGGTTGCACGAATATTTTCTCCATATAAGGATGAGGGTAAGAAAATTCTTGCAACGTCTTCAAATAACTTCAATTTTCATTTTGAAATTAATTCAGGAATGTGAAAAATTTTATTTACTGAAAATTGTCTACAAAAGAAAAACTGTAACGTAGATAAAAATACTTACTTTACTTTTTATATAGATTCCAATTCCAACAATATCTTCACATTTTTGAATATTCGTTATCGCAGCCATTTTGTTACATTACATTTCAATTGTTCTTAGATATTTCATCATACTCTATCGATCCAGGCTAATGTACTTGTACTTGGTTGGAGTTGTTATATCTTTTATTGTCGAATTTTCTCGGTGAATTGATTTTCGATGAATTGTGTTTCGGTTTTGGTAATGGTTTTCTTCAGTAAATTGTGTTTCGGAAACTGCTTCGATAAATTATGTTTCGATGAATTATATTTCAGTGAATTTTACTTTGATAAATTATATTTTAATGAATTGCATTTCAGTGAATTGTGTTCGGATAAATTGTGTTTCGATGAATTTTTTATGTGTGTTTCGATAAAAATTATGTTTCGATGAATTGTATTTCGGTAAATTTTGTGTCAGTAAATTGTTTTTGGATAAATTGCATTCCAGTGAATTGTGTTCGGGTAAATTGTGTTTCGATGAATTTTTTATGTGTGTTTCCATGAATTGTATTTCAGTAAATTTTGTGTTTCAATAAATTGTGTTTCGATGAATTGCATTTCAGTGATAAATTATATGTAAATGAATTTTTGACATATGTTTCGATATATTATGTTTCGATGAATTTTTGTGGTGTGTTTCGATGAATTGTATTTCGGTGAACTGCATTTCAGTGAGTTCGGTTTGAATAAATTATGTTTCGATGCATTTTTCACGTGTATTTCGATGGATTGTATTTTGGTGAATTGTGTTTCGATAAATTGTATTTCAGTAAATTGCGTTGTAGGTATGTTTGTTGTATACCGCTTTTTTTTGGCGACCTGTTTTTTTTTTTTTTAAATTATCAAAAACTGAACTTAAGTATACAATTATAGACTTCAATATGTATTTAGTTTTAGTTCATAAAAAAACTGTACAAACATTGATGATGAATATCGATTTAGTATTTTTTGCATAATTTTCTAAAGCGTTATAAAAGAAAATTCAAAATAACGCAGAAAAAAAAATGTAAGTATATAAAATTTGTATTCATTTGAAGTACATGTGTATACTTCTATTGTACGGAGTTATATATATGTACCTACTATTTATATATATATGTATATATATATTCAATGTAAATGTACCCTAAACGTTTTACGTTACATTGTATGCTACTTTGCCAACGTATAACAAACACGTATAGCTTTTATTAATATATCCCTTCAACTTCAGTATCATATACTACATACAATTCAGCCATGAATTACCTGGGGTGGTTCAATAAATTTCGTACAAGGCATACAATAAAATCTTCGTTTTAATAATGTTTATACAATGTAGTCGTAATATACCATTCCGCATATGTCATGCAGTAATTTGTCTCCCGAATATGTATAGTAGCGTAAAGTTATTTGGTTTTCATAGTATGTATACATATAATACATAATTTAGCACAAGAAAGTTAGTTATAACTAGAATTGTAGATTAGCATTTAAATTTATCGCCCATTTTTTTTGTAACAAATCCCGCATAGTGGCATAGTCAAATAAAATCTATATAGAGAAAAATCTCGATATTGTGTCACTATATATATTCAAAATCACCATATTGATGACGCTCTATAAAATGTTCAATCATTATGATGCTGTCAAGTTTTCCAAAACCAAGTATTTTGCTAATCTCAAAACCACCAAACTACATCCAACTGCCAGAGGATTCATTGTATTCAAGCATTTATGTATATAGTAGAACATATATGTATATAGTATATAGTCGTGTTGTATGATATCGAAAATGAACCAAACAACACGATATATAGGTAGGTACATGATATCAACACCATTTGCCGCTTTCATACGTCAACTATAGTAGTAGGTACAAGAAGCATAGCAACGTTTGTTGTTCGTATATATATATATATATATATATATATAGAAAATAGAGCGAATTGGAGCCAGAGCTTAATCCAAATCGTTGTATTCACTAATATTTTGTAAATGTAATATGTACTTGGGATTGTAATAACCCCATAGAAATGAATGAAAACATCTATACACGTTAGGTACATTTACCAGGAGCATCCATCAAATTTGTCTCGACTATAGCGTTGTAAACGGGCTATTGGACGAGACGCGAAAAGGCGTGGCTGTTTCGCGACTATTTGTTTGTAGGTATAAACGTCTGATATCGCGTCCGCCAACATGCCTATACTCTCTACTACAAAATTTATATTTCACTATACTACCTCAGTGCTCCACAGCATTTTGTTTTGAGTGATTCTACTATTTCGATGAGTTGGTGTCGTGGACCGCCTTTTCTCGTTGGGGAAAACAAAAACAAAAAAACCAAAAAAAAAAAAAACAATCCATAAAATTCATGTTGGGGTATCGACAAAAGAAGTAGGGAAAATACCATTTGTAGTAAGAAAGAAAAAAAAAATAAATAAAAAAAAACAAAACACAATTCCTCTCTAATAATACATATACACATACATCAAAATCAATGTAGGTATGTATGCGCGCGAGCTGAACGAATTGAATCGGGTATTGTCAACGATTAGGTACGGGATACATCAGGGGTAATGTGAGTGATGTTTTATTTTAATGCTATTACATGAGTTCAGAAGCAAGAATTTGTACAACATGGGAATAATACAACCGAATATAGCTGAATATAAAATGTTGGTAAGTAGTAGTAGTAGTAGGTAGGCAGGGGGTAGGTGCCTAGGAGAATATTATTCATACAATGTATTTTGAGGTAAGATCTTATTTTATACACTGCCTGGCGTATATAGTTTCACTAAATTTATTGGTTGCAGATTTTGTAAAATTAAGGATTTAAGCCTTTCGAAACTTTCAAAGGATTTTGTGAGCAATTAATTTCTTAAAACACAGTTTGGGGCTATGCACAAATCAACTGAGTAAAGTTTTCTGAAAGGAATATGGTTGGCTGGTGATTATTATGACAGAAAACGGAGCCCGACGCCTTTGTCTAACGTCTAAATTTATAATAGCCATTACTAAGTAGTGGAAGCACCGCTTAATATAGATGTATAGAGGAGACCTATTGTCTTCAAATGACTTGCTATAGTAAATTTTCGCGTGTTAAATCAACCGAAAATGATCCTTCAGAACTTGGAACTTGACAACGAAAAATTACATGGACCTAATGGAGTTACTGCGTCAAGTGAAAGAGAGTTATGAAAACAGATGTCGTGGTTTTGGCACAATTGGGCCTATGTTAGATGACTTCGCTCATTCAAACTCTTAAGATTAATCAATTAAACCAGTAGTGACATTAAGTCGTTCGCGGTGGATCGACAAAACATTTTCAGGATTATTGACTTTACTGAGCCGCACATACTAAAAGACGAAGTTAGGTGACCTAATTTAAAAATGGTTGCATTTCATTCAACATTTATGGCTCTACTTACCTGTGCAAATCAACATTTTCGATATTAAGTCAAGATATCATTCCCGTCTCACAGAACACAGACGACCAGTAAGAATCTAGCGCAAGACTATCAGTTAGTAGGTATATACCGAGATTATTCAAGATTAGCGGACAGTATATGCAGACTTAAGTCTGCTCTCGGGTTTAAGACGGAAGAAAAGTACACAGTATACAGATAATAAATATGTGGTGGACTGCGACACTTTGAGAAAATTAGAAATAGCCCATGGTGTGGAAAGTCTTCCCATGCCTAAATTAATACTCTTATACATGTACTGAACCCGAATCAAGATAGAATACTAGATTTGAAAGTACACATACTAAATATTGAACAGCCAGATCTATATTTAAGTCTATATTTATTCAAAAAAACCTTCAAATTCAAATTTCGGTGCCATAGACATCCATTTTATCCATCCGTCATCCATTTTGTCGATTGATTGCAAAAAAACAAGACGGTCTGTAAAAACTGACCTAAATGATCTGTCCGAAAATTGTAGTGTGGCCTACTGATCGTACTTGTCAGATCTTATATGGGATTTGCAATTGAGATGCCATCTATTCAATTTTTTCGGGACTTACTGAACGATCCTCGTTATCTATGATTTGCACTGTAATATGTATTCCGAGTTCGAGCTAGTCTGCTAGTGAAATTATGTGACACACCCAAAACTAAATTGCTAGTTGTTAATTTTAATGCAATAATAATTCTTAATTAATTCTTAGTTCTTAAGAAACAACAACGAGTTTTCTTCAATAGTTTCTTAGAAAACCGAACAAAAATCTAAAGGCAAAAATGATTGAAAATAAAATTTTACTTCAAATAAAATTATTTTTATAAAAATGTTTTCACAATTAACGAAGTTATACGGATTATAGCATCTAAGAATTTCTCAGGCTAAAATAAAACCTACACTACGTCACTGAAAAAGGGTTAATAACACCATGAAATCCTTTTTTTTTTTGAAAATTCATGTTATACTAAAAAATAACTTAATTATAGTCGCCTAAGAATTTTGCGACACACCTGGGACCAATGTGTCGCGACAAAATCCTTTATAGAAACGCTGCTGTAAAATTTCAAATCTTAAATCTAGAAGAGATCTTTAGCTGTATGGAATGGCGGCCGTCGGACATTTAAAAATGGGAATGTTTCTTATTAACCATAATAGTTAGGTACTCGAAGCCACAAATGTCATTGCAAAAAGCAAAAACACAAGTTTCGACTGATTCACAAAGGTACTTCTCTCTATAAGTAAAATCAATATTAAACAAAAAAAAAAATAATGGCGTTATTTTTCCCAACACCCAACGCAACATTGCTTCTTCATAATAATCCACCAGAGGAGAAACTCATAGAGTAAAAATTGTTTCAAATAAGCAACAACAACAAGAAAAAATGAAACAAACAAACATCGCGCAGTGTTTGTTGCTTATTTGCTTGGTTTATATTTGATTCGTGCCACATGTAAATGTATTTGTTTCGACTCGGCAATATAGTAAAATTGCATGCAATCATATCTCCCTCCCATTTGGTATACACTCCATAGCACCATAGATTTTTCATTGTGTTTTTCTCTCGATTTTCTCTTTGCTCATAGAAAATGGTAATTGTACCTATATATTTTCATGTAACCAGTTCCACACAATTGTAAAACCAATGTTAATTGTCCCATGAAAAAGTGTACGTTTGTGTGCGAGAGTATTGTGTATTTCTCGATACCAGACATTTCCCCTCATTATCGCGTTTCCATGACTAATTTTTACTCAATACACACACACAAAACATTGTTCAGAAAACCGCAAGAGTTTTCCCATTTTTTTGTTGTTGTTGTTGTTTTTTTTTTCCTTTTTTGTTTTTTTCTCGTTAGCTTATTGATGGTTGGAAAAGAGGCAGCCCATCGAAAGAGACCGATATATACCATAATGTATATATGAGTTGTATATAGCATGTAGTACTTAGTTGATACAACACTACATAACAGTAGTTCGTTGAGTGATAATACAAGAAAAATGTATTGTTTTTTGGTTTTATACGAGCAATGACGATAGAAGAGTATGGTTGATTGTAAAGTTGATTAAAAGTTAAATGGTACGCGTACTAATAGTTAAGAGTTAGGTTTAGAGCAAATGAAAAGCTGTTATTATTAAGCGATATGATTTATTGAGTTAATCAACAAAACGTTAATTGAATGCGAAGTAGCAAGCGTTTAATAAAGATCTCAATTTAGTTCTCAATATAAAAGCAGTTTAGATTAATTAATTATTTATTACATACATATGTTGTATGCTTTTAATTAATCTATTAATTAATAAAAATAGAATAGACTACTAATGGTAGAAGGCTGTAAAACATCGATTTAGTAGAGAGTTTTGTTTGGAAAATTGAATTTAAATGATCAGGTAATGTAACTGTGTTGGGTTACTATAACTACTTACATACTAAGTCATTTAAATTGAATACCTCCGGGATAGTGTTCGTTTTTTACAGATACTAATCATTGTTAATTAAATGATTGAAAATTTTAAATCTAACATTAATCGATGATCGTTCGATTGATCATTAATTATGTGCGAGATCACCAAAATAAAAATATCAAAAAAAAAAAAAATGTTAAGTTTTTGCGTTATGGTTGTTTAAGGATAACAAGAATTTCGTTGGTGTCTCTGAACTTGATCGCAGTAATCTGGATAAGGCACTATCCGTTGCACTAATTCTACAAGCCATATTTTGGTCTTCTGGTAGAATCCAAAATAATTTTTTGTAGATTCCTTTGGGTATTTTCGTAAAACTTCCTACATCTGGATTCTGTAGTGTTTTCTGGTTTCCAGTTGTGTTTGCGCAGAAATTTTCTAAAAACATAAAAACCAAAATTTATCGGGGCGTGTTGTTTTCTTACGTTCAAATTGAGCACCATCAGATTAAATTAATTAAATTTGGACTAATCTGTCCATTAGATATTTTTCCATTACGATTTCTCTTTCACGAATTTTATTCTATTCCTTGAACTGATCTAGAATGTAACTTGGCCTTATCTTTTAGTCGTTTTATATCAATAAAAGTTGCACCTTGATACTTAAAGATTTATTATCTTACTTTATGTTTTAGATCTGAATATTTGATCGGGTACAGATTTTAATTTTCCAACTTTTCCTTGAATGGAAGTGTATGCTTTGGGATCTTCCCAGCGTTTCTATTCTTGTTTTATTTATGATTTTTAAAATAAGTTTTTTGAAATTAATTTTTTTTTTTTATAATAATTAATTACATAATAATAATTAATTACACCTATTTTAATGTACATACACTTAATTGTCCACATTTCATCGTTTGGTAATATTGGAAATATCCTTTTAAAAGCAATCTTTTACATATCTGTCTTATATAGTTTTCAAAAACTGTGTTTTTGGTGTGTGCTGCTCATATAAAAATCTCTGGTGCTGTCAATAGCCCAAAAGGAATTCTGTCATATTACAAAACATATACCTCTATATATTTTTATTAAATTGCTTGCAATTTTTAAAGAAATAAGGACAACACTATGTGTGCATAAACGAGAACCATTGTCAATTGATCAGTGAACAAAAAAAAAACTGCCAACGCTAACCGCACAAATATTACAACCAAACAAATTAATAAAAACACGAACCAAAAAAAAAACTCACAAAAAGAATTTTAGAGGAGAAAAAACTGACAAGTCCCCACTAGTTTTGTGATTTGTATAAAAATTCGTTTAGTGTTTGTGTGTAAAACAGAAAATAGAAAACAGTAAACAGCAAAATGTATATATGCCCCCCTCTTTTCCACCACTCTTTTTCTCTCTCTTTTTGACTCTCTCTCGGCGATACGACAAAATTCTTCTCTGGATGGAAAACGGAAAATGAATCGTTCCCGAAAAGCAATAAATACTAAAAATATGTTCGGCGGTACAACTACAAAAAGAGGGGCTTAAGTGCGGAAAAGAAAGAAAGAAACCCAGCAAAGAGAAATGAAAACGAAGTAAAATGATTGTGTGTAGATTCTGTATGTATATATAAATATATAATAAAATAAAAGGAGGTGTCAACCATCGCCTCCTTCTCAGGGAGTATAGTGTGTTTTATATAGTTACACACGTATACAGAAAATTCTGATTCAGTGCCGGTTCTGTATGTATTGTTGTAATACTCAGCGTAGTATGTTTTGTGTTGTGTGAGCTGTGTAGTGGCAATTATCTACCAGGTGACATACAACGGAGCAGTGAAGTTTTGGCTACCGTGCCACGCTTGCTTAAAAACGTGAAAACTGGTCTATTTCTCGTGTGGTATGAAAGCGATGCGAAGTTTGTGATGTTGTTATTTGAACGTGTTGTACGATAATTTACAACTTTTTTTCGTTTTTCTTTTCTTTTGGATTAGATTCTTATAGAAATATTAGACAACCGTGTTATATGATTTTCGTTTAATGTTTTTGGATCAGTTTGTGATTGAATTATAAGGATAGTTGTAAGACGCACAAATAAAAAAAGTGTTGTACAATTTTGTTGTTTTTTTTGGTTTTTTTTTTATTATTTTATGAATGGGATAATTCACTTAGTTTGTGACATGTGATATTTATTGATAAATCCAAAATAAAGGAATACAAATAGTAACCTTTACTACACAATATTACTATATATATTAGAAGTGAATGAAAGTTTCGATATCAGCACAGTGAAATATATAATGGAGTGATTGAGAAAAGTGAAAATTATTTCTACCAAAAATTGGTTGAAAACGAAAGTTTTTCACATTTTACACTAAATGTGTAAATATTTGAAGAAAGTTTTTGAAATGATTTTTGTAAAAAAATCATAGTGAATGATTGAAACAGTGTGCCGAGATCGGCGATCTTTTTTTGGCGGAGAGAAAAACATGTCACATTTTCCCTTCCGAGGATCGCCCAGTACGCAGGTGAGATATTCAATGGTCAATATCATTATATATAGAGATGAATATGAACGTTGGCACCTAAAATTCGTTTTTCTTTTAATATCCCGACGGAGACAAATTTCCAAAATAAAACTTTCTGGGCGTTCATATAGGAGTTTTAGACTGTCCAAATTCCATTCAACTGGAACCATTTGACGGTGTATTTTTATTGCCTTTTATTTAAGATAATGGTTCTTATTCGTATATAAAATTTGTAGAGGTGATAAATGTAGTTGCCAAAAAGGACTATTCTAAACACTATTGATACCTCTTTTGTTTAGGCGCCAAATTATAAAGCTAAAAAAAAAGGAAAAAACACCAGAAAGTTAGCCAATCACAGCAAACTAATAATATTGTCATTCAAATTCATCTATCTCTAAAATAATTTGTGTTACCTTCGTTATTGATTGGTTGTGCAAAACAAATCATTTTATTTCAACTAAGGAGGGCAGAACGAAACTAAATCTGATGAATCTTCAGATATAAAACAAAAAAAAAAGATTTCTTATTGCCTGGAACTAGATAAAACTATGTATATAGTAATAGGCAGTACTTTTGTATAAATGGAAATTACTCTAGGATAATAATTCATTCCTGGGTACTCACTTTGGACATTTAAAAGCAATGGTCGACATTAAAAAGAAAAATGGATTACACTTAGGGGGACTATACCAGAGCTTTTGTAATAGATATTAGATCTAAATCAATCTTATAGATGCAAATCTCATTTTTGGGTTATTCGTGAAGATTATTGAATTATTCCTTCTAAAGTATGAGAATCCTCTTTCTTATGATTCGTAGATATCCTAAAATATTATTCGAAAGCATTCATATTCATAAATGCTTGATTTAGACTTATTTTTCTAATTTTTTTTATACTCATATTGTAGGCTATAAAAATAAAGCAGCCATTTTGAATGTTATTGTAACTTTTTTGTTATGTTTTGTCTTTTTTTTTAAAAATAAGTTGAAAATGAAAATATTCAGCTGATGAATCGAATTGAATTTCTTTTCTCGACTTATGTACCTGACATTCTTCTATTTACTTATTTACTAAATTTAATTTTTTGAATTTCTTAAATATTAAGATTATCCAACAATGATTAATTGACCCAAATAAAAAAAAATTAAAAATGACTAAAAAAACCACTCAACTGAAGTCTTTTACATGCCAAACTAATACTATACTCCAATATTCTCCCAGATTTCTCCAACGCTAGATAAATATTCAAAAATTTTTGTTTTGTTTCTTGTTTCGAAGTTTTCCTTCTTGTTTCGACATTTTCCTTCTTTTAAATAAAATTATGTCCGTTTGTGTGTTTGTTCTACTTACACCTGAAAATTGTAACTAAAAATACTAAAATAGCCAGAAAGTTAAAAAATATATTAAATATTAGATAAAATGAAAAATAATTGCAGAAAATTTGCAAAACAATTTAAAAAATAATTATGGCCGCATTTAAAAAAAAAAATGTTATTTTTTAGTTCCTAACAGGAAAAATTTATATTGAAATAGTAATTTATAGTCAAAATAGTAATTTATAGTCAGAATAGTAATTTATAGTCAAAATAGTAATTTATAGTCAAAATAGTAATTTATAGTCAAAATTGTAATTTATAGCCAAAATTGTAATTTATAGCCAAAATAGTAATTTATAGTCAAAATTGTAATTTATAACGAAAATGGCAAAATATACAAAATTGTCAAAATGTTAAAAATTGAATTTCTACATTTCTACAACATTCATTTATTAACTTTTTCGGATCCTACTAATAAGTAAATAATACTTGAATTTCATATGCATAATTTTCTCCTATTTGTCGTTTTGATTTTGTGTACATTTTTTCGAATAATCAAAAACTAACGACTCATTAAAATTCTTCTTATGATTTTTATTAATATAACAATGCCATTACAATGCCAAACAGCAATTAATTATCAATCCCATAAAGTGAATTTTCATCAAATAAATTGAACCTTTCTTTTATCTAACTAAAACTGTTTCACATTCTTCGATGTCAGGATATCAAATAGTAAATAACCTGTCTATAGTGTCCATTTAAAAAAAAAATCTCTTTTACGTATATAATTGCTAAAAATAATTCCGATGCACCTTCTCGCCTCCAGCAAGCAAACAAATGATCTTTTAAAATTGCATCCTTTGTTTGCAAAAAAAAAAATAGAAAGGATTTTCAGTTTCAGTTTTTTAACCTTCAATCTCACTTCTGAAATTGTAGAAATTTTTTTTTTTTAATTAATATTTAAGTGCAGGTGTACTTTTTTTTAATGACCCGCTAGATGATAAAATTTTCTAGGAAACCCTGGTTACCATACATATCTACTAACAATTTTCTTTTTCTTTTAAGTAATCTTATTCCAAACAACACAATTGACTTTTTAGTAATTAGGTATGTCAAAAAAATATATTCTATATATTTAAAACGAACTTACTCTAGGTGCTTAGTTAAATCATAAATTAAAGTGTAAAAATTAATAAAAAAAAAACAACTCAAAATTGTGTACTAAAAAGATCAATTCAAGTAATTTTTAAGTATCAGTTTTGTCTACATTTAATTCTGAACATGTTTACAAAAATGTTTAAAATTCAGTTCTATTTCAAAGAAATCGCATTGCTTCATGTATTAAATATCAGTGGTTTTTTTTTTTTTTTTTTAATTTTATACGTAAATAATTGAACTCATGTTAGAATATTTAATTTCAAAACATTTTCGTCGCATTTCAGAAATATAATCTCTATAAGAATTAATGTTACCATACATACATACATACATACATACATAGCATAAAAAAAACAAATTATTTAATAGTAACCCGACCACACCCGTTCATCCCAAAACAATATCTATCAAGGGCCATTAAGCAAGAAAACCAAAAAAAAAAAATCAACAAAAAAATCCCCAAAAGTAATATTAAAATAAAACAAAAAATCATCTGTTTTTAATGAGCCCCCCATAATATCCCATAATCTACGCCATTTTTATTGCATTTACAGGCTCTTAATGCCATACAGTTTCACCAGTTAAAGGCAATTAATAACACATAAACCAGTCGCATTTTTATGTTTTCCATATAATTCGCGTAAACCACTCTGCATCCATATTCCATTAGGTATCCTCTTCTGTAGTATTATACCAAAAATCTCTTCACGTAGGTTGATGGAGAAAATTACAAAAAAATTTGTCGTAAATGTGTTAAGTTTTGTTAATTTTGACAAAATATTATAAAACATTTATTTCTCTTTAATTTATTTCTTTTTTTTTTTTTCTTGTTTTTTTTTTTTTAATTTAAATTGTGTCTAATTTATATATGCCAACTAGAAATATGTTCCAACAAAATCCCATTAGCAACACGCTTTCATCACTCCCATACATCTGTTCGTTAACAGTAATTTTTTGTTTTTTCATTTTTTTCATTTTCATTTTTTTTTTTGCGAGTCCCACATCACAGAGACAATCTCCAAAAACAATAACAACACCGAATCTGTGTAGTTCCACCTACTTACAACTTTAGAAAACATTCTGTTTTGCTGGTGTTTAATGGCTTCAAGTGCAAAACTGTTTAAAATTATTGTCAACATTTGCTGCCAAAATGATAAGTCGTAATTCTTTGGCTTTTCCTTCTCTCATATGCATGTACGAACGTTTTTTTTTTTTTTTTGTTTTTTTGGTTTGAAGAGAGAGAGGTGCGAGACGAAATGTGAGACATTTTAAATTAAATTATAATTAGTAATAGTCTACAAATCATGCTTTTTCCACTTATATTATATATTTTTTAAATACTTACTTATGTATATTAGAAGGAAAAGAAAATATATTTTTAGATTTTCTTTTTTTATTTTTTCTAACAAGGTGTAGATTAATTTAAAAATAATTATTCAAGATTTTCTTTGAAATGTGTAATTTTTGCGACAACATATTTTTTCTTCTTCTTTTTCAAAAAAAAAATAAAAAAATAAATAAAAATCTTTCACGCCACACTTTCTACAATAATGTTGAAAATTAATTTTTTTACCCATTAAATTATGTCATTTCATCTCTATCTCGATCTCTCTATTCATTTTGATGTCATTTTTTATTGTGTCGTTGTTCTCAGCGGTATAATTCGTGGTATATATATATTCATAATCAATCAAAATCAAAATCACCTTTACTCTTCCTCTACCCTTTCATATTCCCTATGGTTAGCTCCCATTAATTGATGAGCTAGAGCCTGGTAGTATTAAAAATCTTTTAAATGATCCTAACACTTAATGAAATCGCAGTAAAATTAATTTTAATTTGGTAGATTTTTAATAAACATAAACAAAATTTTAATAAAATTAACCCAAAATCCCGAATTCGTTCGTCCGTTTTTTTTTTGTTAATACCATTCTCTAAAAATCCCGCAAACATCATTTGTTGAGATTTAAGTGTTTGTAATGCCTACACCAAAACTAACCCAAAGATGTCATATTAGAAGAAAAAAAACCAATTGCATTCTATCCGAGTATGAGCTCTTCTTGTTTTGCATTTTCATCAATATAAGTTTCATTTATCCTTTATAAGAAACACTTTCGATGAAAATAGATTAAAAAACTAAAATGGCAGATCAAATTTCAAATTTTTTTTATTATTGACTTCAAAATTTCCCTTTTGAAATTTCCCTAAAAAAGTGACAATTAGTTGGGTATAAGTATTGACAAAATGAACGATTTTGAACGGTTATAGACAATTACTACGATAATTTTAGTATGGGACGCTGCTTCCTAATTAGCTGCTAAATATGAATCCTACGAGAGTCGAGATTTGAAATTTTTACTACAGTATTTAGATTATTTTTATCTGTACCCATGGAGCTCTCAAATTTAGTATGTTTGTTAGTGTGTACCGAGAATCACTTGATTTTAAATCGGAATAATCACAATGTTTGCCAATAATATGTGGTTCAATATACTTTACTCTAGTAGTTTCATAATTATTTTGCTTTTCACTCTTTTTGAGCCACTACAGAGATAATGTCCCACAAGAGACGAATCATGTACGGATTATGTACTCACACTTACCACGTTTACATGCAGTGTTGAATCCTGGTTGAATTATCATATAAACGTGAGTCGGGTTGAATCAGGACTGACTCGACTGCTTGATTTGAGTCTAATGTTCTTACTAGGTTGAGTTGAAATGGTGTCATATAAACGCGAGTTGAATTTCAATCATGTTTCAACTCGATGCTAACTCGATCTTTCAACTCTGCATGTAAACGTGGTAAATATTTAATGTCCTTTTTAAATTACATGACAATCATAGATCTAATACATAATAATCTTGTAAACTGGGTTAAAAAGTGTCATTTTTGAATTTGTGACGCATTAAAATATTTTTAACGTAAGTAATTAGAGACCAGTTGCAATTGCAAAGGGGTGGCATTACAACCAAGTATGAATATGGGATTAAAATAAAATGGCCTCGATATGAGTGATCTATGAACGTACATTGTGCTGTGTGCAATACGCCATCCACCGATAGGATATTAATAGTTTTATGAAAAAAATGTCGGCACCCTGTATATTGCATAGTCATAGTGTATTGTTAATTAATATATAATACCAGTGTTATTTCGATAAATTTAATATCTTCGTAATGAAATTAATATCTGTTTTTTTCTTTGTTTATTTATAAATACTAATAATAATAATATCAGTTGATACAAATGAAATAACTATAGCTACATATTTATGTGAAATGTATTCACACAAACAATAATTTTGATTGCGGCCATATTTAAAAATGTGTGTTTTACAAATTCCACAAATTTAATAAATTTACAAAATGCAAAACATATTTTTTCTGTGTCACTGCAATCAAAATACAAAAAAAAAAAATATGTGCAAAATATTGTGCTGTTATTATGTCTGCGTGTAGTAGTCATGTACTTAGTGTACCTACTTATATTCGATTACATTTCAAAAATAAACTATGACTTCGATATATATATTTTATTGCTAATATAGCAATTCATAAAAAACACTCAATATTCATTAATAAATAATAAAAAAAAACAAAAAATTATTTTTTTGCCATGTGCATATAATATCAAACAAATGTTTTAGCAATTGTTTTTTCAAAACATCCACAGCTCATAATAATTATTATATAGTAAAATGCGGCCTGGCCTGTTTACTTGGTAATAATGTTATTTGCAATTTTACAGTAGTTGCGGTACGGTGTGAATATATGTTTTATGTTATTTTATTGGTAATTCCAATATTGATAATTAATAATAAAATGTGTGCTGGACCTACCACAGAGCGAATAATGTGTAAATTGACGCACATAGAAATCAGAATCAAATTAAGAGCTTTTCACGTATGTATGTATTAGTTTTAAATAGATGTTGTTGTTGTTGTTTTTTTTTTGTTTTGGTTTTGTTTTGTTTCTTATTAAAATACAATTTTATTCATAGTTAAGTTAAACAACTCAACGGATTAATAATTTATAATCATGTTAAAAAATACACATACATATATACTTACTGTACTTAAATAATTTTTGATTAATTACTTATTTTATTTTGAATTATTACTATTTGAACATAAAAGTTGTGTTTTTTAAATTTTTTTTATTTTTTTTTATTTTTTTTTTTTTTGTGTTATAACGTTAACAAGTTAACTATATAATTAATTATTATTATTTTTATTTTATATGTTTCGACTCGGTAATATATTAACCTGAAAACAGATTTAATCGGTTGTTATAGAGTTTTACCAGCGCTGAAAATTGTTCATTTATTAAAATTTCGTTATTTAAAAACTAACAAGATTTAAGAAAATTTTTCAGAAAATTATTTAAATCCTGTTAAACACGAGATCCGGTTAAAGATGTGTCGTGCATACAAGCCAAAAAAATTATGTTGCACCCTAATTAGGAAAATATTAATTTTTAATGTCGGAGTAACCTTTTTTATGGATGCGTAAAAAATTTGTATTTATGAATATTTTTTATAACATAAAAATTCAAAATAATTTCGTATAGGCATTTTATATGAGTCCTCCGCTTAGGAAAAATGTATCTAAGTGAAGAGAAATTATAAATTTTGTAGTATTGAGTACCTTTTCAGTACCTTCGATCGATACTGATTTTAATGCAAATATTTTTGTATACAATTTTATTCCAAAAATAAATTTCCAAACTTTTTTGCTTTATACACTTTTTTGTTTTAATTTTTTAACAAAACTATGAGAAAATCGTCAAAAATCTCGACCTACAAATAAGGAAGGGAAAAATCATTCAAAATTGTCACTGTAAAGTTTTTAGCCATTGAGCGCAAGCGTAGTAGATACGCATCTATGCCATTTTGTAGAAATGGTTTCATAATTCATAGCTAACTTCATACATTTCTACAAAAAAAATTAAATTAGACTATTTATTAGTCACACTCGTCCATCAGTGAACATTTCTATATTTTTTCTGCTTGAACAATTTAAAAACCGAAAACAATCATTAGAATTGTGGACAATAATACTCGTTCTTATAGTTTCAATTAAATTCTAATTATCTTAATCGATTTCGAGGATATTTGCTTACACATAATTAGTACAATGGTCATCTGAACACAATTAAGTAAAAATTGAAATATTTCCTATATATTTGCATCGATTAATTAACAATTAAATTCTGGAATACAATACAAAAAAAAAAAAACAAAAAACAATTTACATAAAACAAACAGCAAATTTCATGAATCAATGAAAAAAACCAACTGAATGATTGGTTTTTAATTGCACAATTTGTACCTAACATGCACTATTAAAAAAAAATTACATTTCCAATGCATTGTGTAGGATATTGCAAAAAAAAAATAAAAACAAACACAGAGGAATAATTAAAACAGAAATTAAATTATTTGTTTCTACAAATAATAGGTATAGGTAACCCCTCTGTACGCCGTTTACATAGCGAACAGGAAAAATCTGATGAGGCAGCCAAAAATTGTTCATTCAAAAAAAAAAAGAAAAAAACAACAAAATTGTTGTTGTTGTTTCTGCTGTTGTACAATATAATTGACATTTGGTTCCGTCAATTAAAATGCTGATTAGAGCTTTGGAAATACTTTTTAATTCAATAATTTTTTTAAGTATGTATGTATGTCCGATTGACCGACAGTCATTCAAAAAAAAAAAAAAAAAAAATTTCTTTTTTTTTTTTTCTTCAATTAAGTGCTGATTTCAATAAACTGGCGAATGCGTTTTCGAAGTTTTTGTTAAATTTGCATAAAATATGTTAATTTGAATGCGTAATGGCTATTTTTATATATCAGAATAATGAATGAAGATATTTTATACGCTAATGTTCAGTGAACGAAAAACTTGTCCATATGTTTTATAGATGAAATAGAGCCATTTTAGAAATTACTCACAAGGGATGCCAACTGTAATTAATTAAAAATTGTGTTGATAATTATCGATTAAATTAAATCTTGGTATTAGTAATTAGCCAAAAATAGTACATGGTAAGACAATTTTAACTCTATACATAGTGAACGAACGAATTAAACTCAATTCTCAATGTTGGTCAGTGTTTCTTAGTCGTTTGATTTACTTACACTTACAATTATCCTTACTTACATTAATTAAAATAGTCCATTTCATTGGTCTATATTCTATAATTACTATAATTGCTTCCAATTCACATTCACATTATGGCTTCCTCACAAATGTAATTACCATCATTAGCAAATGTCGATATAAGATGCTGATTGTTGTATCTTTAAAAATTGTACATTTTTAATGCATCTGATATAATCGAAATAAGTTTCACTGTGTCAAAATAACATTCTTTTAAAAGTACAATTCTATGTTAAATGTCAGCAGCCAAAAAATTGCTAAAAGCGAGACAGTCGCTTTTTTTATCTGATTGCTGGTTCAAAAGGCCATTTGGGATAATAAACTTTGTGCCGTTTTTTTTTTTTTTTTTTTATTCTCTCTCTCGTTATTTTATCTTAACACCAACATCGACATCCGCTCAATAAATAAACTTTTTAACGTGTTTTTTTTTTCTTTCTGCAAAAGCCACACACAAGCATACGGTCCTCGTTAAAAGGTACCTCTACTAAGCGCAGAAAATAGAAAAAGACCACAGAAAAACAATTTTTAGAAAAAAGACACACAAAAAAAAATAAAGAGAAAGAAATTGAATTTCATTCATGAAAAAGGTTTCCGAAGTTGGATTCCTGTACAAATTCATTTTGTAGGGTAATCAAGATAAAATTATTTGTACCTACATAAAAAAATGTTTTCTAATTAAAATGACCATAATTTGAGTAAATTGTCCTTATACCTTGAGTGAAATAATTTTGTAATTTCTCAATAAATACTGGAAGGGATAAAATAGTATTTTCTCATTTATTTACATTATCGTCGGCCTTTATTCACAACCCTCTATTCGAAAAATTTTGAAACCCCGTTTTTTTGTGTGCAGAAAAACTCATTTATGACCACAGATCCACCTCTTGTAAAAGTATGGTTGCTCAACGACAACAATGAAAATGTTTTTTTTTGCTTTACTTTTTACTTTAGGAATAAATAAGTTTTTGTCGCTTCCCGAAGAATCCGATTTTTGTACCATAGAATATAGGTCGACGATATAGATAATAGTGTGAGAAAAACTTCCCTAAATGGTGCAACTAGTTTGGGCGCCAATTTACTAAAAAAACGGAAAATGTTTTAAAAACATAACATTTTTAAAAACCCGTTTTTAGAATTCGATGAAATCATTTTTTTCTTTTTATTGAAATTATTCTTAAATCAATTTTTAAAAATAATATTTAATTTTTGAAAAATACGAACAACTTAAAGACAATTTTGAAATTGTATATATGTAAATATAGTACAAATGCACAGACAAGAATCTAACTACCAAAACACCTAAATAACAATTTATTAAAATAACAAACACCTACTAGGCAACCAATATTCTTGTCTCTGAATCCGATCAATGTAACCCAAACAACACCACCGAAGAAGAAGCAAGGTGAAAAATTGACTTTTTCTTTTTTTTTCCTCTGTTCTGTTCTGTTTTTATTTTATTTTTTTTTTTGTGTCTTGGTTGACCGACCAAATGTAGAATATTCTGTTTGATTATACACAAAAGAACAATTTTGTTGGACTGAACAAAAAAAAAAAAAATAAAAACAAATAAAATACTTTTTTGTTTTAAAAATGTTTTGAATTTCACACCATTTGAAAGTGGTTTTCTGAATTTAAATTGGTCATTTTATTGACAAATTTAACATTTTTTGAAAATAAATTTTGGTTGGTAATTTATTATTTGTTGTTAAATTTAATTTTAAAATACAAAATGCATTTTGCATATTACGTATTATTGCATATCTCTTAGTAGTTTCTTACATATTATTTGCATATGAACAAAATCGGTTCCTTTCTCATGATGGCGTCATTGACATTGCCATTAATAAATCTCAATGTTTACACGATTTTCATTTCACAAATACCTATTTATAACCTTTTTGGCGCTATATAAAACTTTATAAAAGACCTTTTTTATTTATACAATGCCAAAATACCCCTATAAAGCGATTGCGCGGAGAGATTTAGTAGAGTGATTGTGCGACATATACCAAAAGATTTTTTTAAGGATTCCCTCCAGTTTAGATTTTGTTTTTGCTAGCTCCACATGTTCTAGATAATATGGCTGAGGAAAATTGTGGAGCGGTAAACTACTTTTCGATTTAGATTAATAACGAATTTTTTGTTTAATTATCTATTACAACTATTAAGTTGGCGAAAAATTATCCAACAAAAATGCTCTACCACTAGATTACATCAATCACCTGCAGTTATACTTAAAGTAGATTTCTGCAAATATCAAAAACATGTACTCTTTACTACTTAAACACATTAAATAAATATATATTTATATTAATATGTATAACAACTATAGCAACAAAAAATTATATATAATTAAGTAGTATTACAAATAACATTTGCATGGCTTAAGAAGATAGCACAAAAAGCATAACACTAAAACCAAGTCGTGAAACCACTTTTATCTTGTGTTTGTTTTTGTACGTACAAAATATTTTATTGATGCTTGAATACATTTGAATGTTATTTTGCTAATTTGAATTTATGCCATAAAAATTTATCGTTTTTTTTTCTCTTTTATTTTAATAGCAAATTTCAATAAAATATACACAAAACCAGTGTAAATATTTTATAAGCAATTCTTTGGCGTTATCCCTTACATCCTACACAAAACTATTAATAAGTCAATTCCATTTTTTTTTCAATTTGATTATAATTTTTGTAAATTGATGGTCCTTCGAGCCGGATGTTTAAAAAAAAAATAACAATATAATCAACCAAAGTTCTCTTTTTGAAGAAATCAGCCAATAAAAGCGTTAAATATTAAAATATTTAAATTTTATCTAGCTTACGGTACGGTTAAATTAAAAATTTAAATTTTATATAAAAAAATTATTCTTCAAGTATGTATTTATATTCCAAATCATACTTAAACTTAACATAATCGCATGATCAAATAAATGTCTGACCCAAAATTTATGGTCCCAATCAATAACAAAAATAAATTTACATTTTTGACATTTTTATTTACGAAAAATAAATCTTTTCAAAAAAAAAACCGATCGATAAACAGCAAAAATCACCAAGAGAAATTGGAAAATCCCTCCATATTTGTACGTAATTCACATTTTCCAGTACAATTTCCATATATCACCAAAAATCTGTCATAATCATTATATTTATTATATGTACACATACTTTTGTGTTCATACATCTATTTATATGGCTTTAAATTAACCGCATAATGTAAAATATTTGTTTAAGTAAGCAAATATAAATAGCATTTTACAGAAAAATATATTACTTACGCTCTCTAGCTTTACGCTTCGGCTCTGACGTGCAATTATTTGCTTTTGGATCTATACAAAACAAGGAAAGAAAGAAAACAAAAAAAAAAAATTGTCATAACTCACATATTGAAAATTTAACAAACCGTTTAATATGTGTGTAAACAAACATTTATTCTGTATATGTATATATATTTTTTTTTGTTTTGTTGTTCATACATACCTACATAGTAGATATTTCTAAAATCCCATTCGCAAACATTTACCCAAATGTGGTAAATTTAATTTTGAAATTTTAATGGATTATACCGATTTTTGTATTTATTTTTTTTTTCTTCCATATCTACGGTAAGGTGTTACCGTTACCTGAAAATTATTGCAGCACCGGGATATGTTCACACAAATATACAACACATTTTTAATTTACTTAATAATATATTATTTCCACCTAAATTGATTAAAATAGATTTTTATGGCTTTACAACAATAGACAATTGAAATGTTTTTTGCATCCAAAAAAAAAATTACGTAATAATATTTAACGAAAACAGCGGATAAAGTTTTTGTGTTTTTTTTTGGCTAGTGTAATTTTTATTCACTGATCATAATTAGTACGGTTGTCTAGTCTAGACTAAAATCGATCTGATCTTATAATATCAAAATTAGAAAATATATATTTGATGTGAAATGTCAATTTCTTCCAATCTTTTTTGTCTAACAAATTTTGATTCGATTTTCTATCAAAATTTTGTAGAAAGTCAATAAGAAAATGTGTTCCAAAAGTGTTCAAAGTTGATATCGAAAAGTTAGAAAACAATAGCATGTACAGAGTTACACGACAGCCCCTTAAAGAACTGTCATTATAGCCTATTATCTAGATTTTTTATTTTTTTATTGAAAAAGTATAGAATAATTGTGCCTTGTTTTAGTATTTTTTTTTTGGCAACACTTCTATGATTTTGGTAATTTTTATTACTTCGTGTTTCCGCCTATTAATTCTAGACGTTTATATTGCTCTTTTTGGCCAGATCCAAACACTTAATAACTATTAATTACCTATTATTTACCTATTAATTACCTGTTAATTTCCTATTAATTACCTATTAATTTCCTATTAATTACCTATTAATTTCCTATTAATTACCTAATAATTAATTAAGATATAAGAACCGTTTCATTATTATTAAGAATGGTATTCGGTAAAATTCATATTTTTGAGTAAAATTATTTGGTAATCGTCGTTATATTTTCCCTAAGTTTGATCATTAGAACATGATTTGTCTCTTATCCGAAATATTTGGATAAATCTTTTTTGTATTTAACCCTAAAACGCAAAACGAAGTCCGTCGGACTCCGCAGAGCAAGAAAAAACCTATAACTTTTATAGGAAAAACTTTTTCAACCGGAGATTTTTAACTATTTTTGGGTTTTATAAAAAAATAAAAAAAAAATTTATTAATTTTTTTTTTCACAACACTCACTCTTGCGTTTTTCTTATAAAAAAAATTTGCGCTTTAGGGTTAAATAATCTCCAACAAAAAAAAATTCTCAACAAATTTCCATAAATTCAAAAAAAATCCTCGTTAACACATTTTTTATTGTAATTCAAAAATTAAAATTAGATTTAGTCCTATATAAAACAAAAATATAATGAACGTGATCTTTGGAAGTAAGTTCTTATCATAATTTAAAAAAAAAAAAAAAAAACATCTACAACAATTTTCACTACAAACTAAGTACAATAATTACATATTATTGGGTACGTTATATTGTGGCATATGTGTAGTAGGTCAATTCGGAAATATTGTATTTCGTACGCACAGCAGAACTCCGGAAATTGCTATTTTTGTGATTCTCTGGAATTTTGTTTGTGTTTGAAATCATTATTTGCATGCAGGGTAAATTATAATTTTATTAAAAATTTTGTTCACGTTTTATTTATATTTTTTTGATTTATGAGTGTTGTAAAAATATTGATAATTGACTGAATTTGTTGTTAGCGTGATTCATGGATGTGTGACATTTTGACATTAACTATGCGTAAATAATGTTTTAATTGCAATTTTTTTTTGTTCTTCTTCTTCAGCAATAAGAAAATTTTTGCGAGAAAAAAAAATCTAAATCAACGAAATTGTCAATCAATTGTAAGTCTATTGTAGTCTATTTTAGCTGGCAGTGCTGCTATATTTTGCTACCTTGAGAGATATTTCGGTTGTTAAAAATGTTGTGTTATATAAAATATGTATCATATTTTGAAATTAGATATGAAGGTTGGTAACAAAAAATATCCTAATTATAAATTAGCCGGCAGATTTTAAACAAACAGCCGTCGGCCGTTTATATTGTCCCTTCCAACGTCAACTATGATAACTCGGTTTTGCTAACTTTTCAGTAGAGACGTTTAAAGTTTTTTTTTCAGATTAACTTTTTTATATTGATGTTAAAATTTCTCTCTTGACAACTATTATTGGTAGAGTAAAAAATATTTAGATTTTGGGATAGTACTTATCATATTTGACTTCGGTAAATGAAGAAAAAAAAAGTATAAACAATGAAGCCTTGTAAAATCTCCATTTTCAATCGTAGACTACTAAAATTTTGACAGAATTTAAAACTCATTACATTTATAAGAAAAATGTTAATAACTCAAAAACATGATAAGTCGACTTATTATAGTTATCGTTGGAAGGGACGATATACATAGATCAAAGAAATAAGAATTTTCTACAAAAATTTTGACCACTAAAAATCCAAAATTAATAAAATCGTACTTCAAAGTTTTCGAAAATGTCTTCATAAACTGAAAGCAAAATTTGCTTCAGAAAAATGTTTTATTGTTAGAACCAAAAATTCAAAAATAATCTAGCACTTTTTGAAAAAAAATGAAAAACAAATTTCTTGTGGCCCTAGTAGTTATTTTAAAACATTTAAAACATTTAAAACATTTAGACTTTTTGAGAGTAACGAAAATAATTTTCCCTGCATATAAAAAATACTGTAATTTTGTAAAATTTGGTCAAATATCTATACAAATTTGTTTAAAATCAAATAGATTAGGTGAATTTTCAAAATTGTAAAAAATCGTATATCGTAAATCACAGCCAATGTCACAACGTGTAAAATAATTCCAGATATCACCTGAACAACTGTACAATTACTGTAAGATTAAAAAAAAAACTTAACCAACTATTCATGAATTCATAAATTAATCTTTCTCTCTCTCTGGGTAAGGTGTACAGAATTCCTTTGTTATTCTAGAACATGAAAAACTAATTAACATAAATAAAATAATTTTTACTTAAATAAAAAAAAAACAACATAATTAGTATTCGCACATAAATATTATAAATCTTTGCAAAACAGAATAGGTAATAACGCAATATTTTGCTTGTAAATAAAGTTATACTACTTGTATACACATTACACGAAATACCGTATAGGTGGCAGTAGTTGAAAAAATATGGTCGACGGGCTAGCATTTAAAATTTGTATTAACCCTAATTCTACCAAGGTGTGTCTATGAGAACAAATTTCATTTTAAAAACTCTCCTATACTCATTTAATACGTAGGCCTAATGTATTTTATTATTATTAATTTTTAACTTATTTTATTAAATTACTTGCACAACCAATCAAGATAAAAATAGCCTGGTTGGATTAGGGTTAATATTGATACTATTATAATTATTACTATACAAAATCTAATTTTATTTTAATTTTTTAATTTAAAATTTAAAATTTGAATTAAAATCAGAATTAGAATTAAAATAAAATTAAAAGTAAAAGAAAAAATTATTCAAACACACAACCACCAACCCACTCGCTTTCCCTTATTGTCTGAACACCAAATAACACGACAGCTATGATTAACAACTCCACCAACGGGACACTCGTGTACTGAACACTAAAAAAAGAATTTAAAAATTAAAAATAAGTTTAAAATCAAATTTTGCTTTTTGTGTTGGTTCGTTGTTTTATGTTTTCAACCACTGATTTCCAAAGTTTAAATAAACACATTACAACTACCTACGCTGATCCTGATGTTTTATATGTAGGTATAGAGAGTATGTCTTCAGCTAACACTAAACAACACATTATGTTTGGCACGCCATGTAATTATATAAAATTTATAGCACTAGTTAGATTTAATTAAATAATATTAACTGTTTTGTATAAATGAAATATGTTGTTTTGTTGGTTTGCTTGCTTGCTCGGTGCCTCTAAACTACCCCTCCAATAATTATATTCTGATTAATAATATTTGTTTGTGGTTGTGTGTGTTTTTGTGGAAAATATGTATTTTCTCTGATGCGCGGCGTCGGCTGGCGATTATGTATGGAAAGTATGGAAACTAGAGTTTGGACAAGCAACATAAAATATTTGCTTGTGTTGATGGAGAAGAGAAATTTGATAAAAAACTATTTTGAAAAAAATGCACTCAAAATGGTTACATTAATATTAAAATTTAATCAACAGAATGCATTTGTACTGGAAAAAAAAATACTTCCCGATAGAAATCTGGTGTAGTTTTTTTTTTAGTTTTTTTTTGTTTTCAACATTATAAAAACTCGCCATTTTTTTTTCTCTGTACATAGCCACACCAAATTCAAATCCATACCAATATATGGAAGCAGTTTATATCCATAGTTTGACAATAAATATCCAAATTTAGAATGGCGAATGGTTTTGCAGTTAAAATGGAATTTTATGGATTCAATTTATTGATATAAATTAAGTGAAACATGATGATAAATAAGTGAAAACCGATTGTTAATCACTTGCTATGTTGCATTGCATTGATATAAATTGGTAACCCATTCAGAGAATTGCATGTGTTATGATGTGAATAAAAAAAATTGGTGTATGTAATCTAAGTACTTTTACATAAATAATTACATACAAAAATATGTTGTTGTTAAATTCCAAACATTGCTCGAAGATGTAAAATTTTGTTGGCAGCAAGACCTTAGATCTAAGTAAAAATTGAATTTCGGCATCTTTAATTTTTATTTTTTTAAAAATCCATTTTTGACATCAAAGGGTTAATTCTGTGAAAAAACATTTTTTTTTTTTTCAAAATGCTACAGTAAAATTCTTATAAGCAGGACTAAACCAAACTTCTTCTACTTTTATAGGACATTTTTTATCTAGTTTCGGATGATTTCCTCTAAAATGAATTGTTTTTGATTATTCACATTGCCATTTTTCGAACAACATTTTTCCTTAGATAAGTTCTTCGAATATCTTTTAGAAAAAAAAATGTGAGCAACCATCGATCGTTAGGATCGGTAGAAAATATTATGTTGATCGGAATTTAAGCCGATTTTAGATGATTCTATAAGTAAATGTGTGAGATTTTATAAAAATCACTTTATATCTTCACAAATTAATTGTGAAAACGTTAAGATTATTAATTTCAATTTTTCCTTACATATCCCTTAGATTTTCGATTAGAAAAAATCATATCTCCTAAATTACTGAGCCATTGTTTGGAGATATTTTTTTTCAGTTAGCTGCTTTGAATATCTATCAGAAAAAAAAATATTTGACCCACCGTCCAACGATATGACGAGACTTTTCCATAGAAAACTAATTCCAAAAACCCCACATCAGTAAAAGATTTTTAAAAAAATGTTGAGATTGGAAAATAGCCTCGAGACTACACTCAAATTAAAGAAGAGGCTTGAATCCAACAATATATATAGGTCTGGTCTATCTCGCCGTTTAGTATTTTTTTAAAATTTTTCAAAATGAAAATTCATTTTTTGATCGGGCTTTTAAAACGTTTTCAGACTTTTTATAGAAAATATGTGGAGAAAGATATGAAATTCTACACAAATCTTTTGAAATCTTACAAATCAATTAATATTGTTGTCATCAAAGTTAGAAACTAACATTTTAGAAAAAAAAATCATTCTATCAACCGGAAAGACCCCGATCCATTCCAAATTATAAGAATTTTTACTGTACTTAAGGGGTTTTTTTTAATATTCGCAATTCGCCACTGTCATTTAAATATAGAAAATAACCTACCTACTTATCAATTTTCCAAAAAAATTAATTTGAACAACTTCCAATTATTCGGTGCCAGATAATAATAAGCCTGACTATGACTACCCTTATAAATAAATTATAGGAGGTTTACAATTCAACATAAAGACATATGTATACTTACCAACAACAAAAAAAAAAAAATCTGAACATTTTTATAACTGACAACACTTTACATGTATTATTTAGATGTTCATTTCATAGATTGCAATTTTTGAGTGACAGCCTGAAAAAATACTGGCAGGGATTTGGGGCATTTGGGTTGTTTTTCTAATAAAACTTACCCTGATGGCTATGTACATTATGAATACATATTACAGTACGTGCACAAGTTATGCACAGTTGAAATTGAAATGGAAAACTGCAATTTTGCAATAAAAGTTATTTGAACATTTGTTTGCGTGTAATGAGTTTTTTCGGATTTTCTATTGTATCGGGGACTCTTTACACCAAAAATTCATGAATACAAAATATGAATGACATGTGTTGTTGTTATATTAATTGAATTGTTCAAATTGTTCACAATGTACAAGAGATAGGTAGTCTATATAATATAAGACGATTAGTATAGTTTTGATTTGGGATATACATACGTGCTATACGATTTTTGTTGTTGTTTGTATTAAATTTGATGATGAAGGCTCATGAAAGTAGGTACTTACCAACTAACCGACAGAACAGACGTTATTGTTGAAAAGAAAAGTGACAACAGATTTTTACTATTTTAATATCATAACATAATTTCTGTATATGTACTGTACATGATGTCCCATGAATTCTTACGCCATGTAACTAATTATGGAATTTACCCATATTTTGGTATTTTATTCTGTTAGGTTATTGGTTAGCCATTTTTATACCCGTATGATGTTAATCAAAGGGTATTATAACTTTGGTACGGAGGTTGTAACGCCCCTTAATACTCATCGTAGAAAAAAAATTTCAACACCATTGTCTTTCTCGTAAAATTCTAAGTCGAAATATGCATGTCCGTCCGTCCGTCCGTCTGTCCGTGATCAAGATTCCGGCCAATCGGCTGAAGCTAGAAAGCTGAAATTTTGACAGTTTATTATGTAGTCCTAGAGTAAGAACCCTATTGTTTTGGAGCAAATCGGACAAAAAATAGAAGAGGCTGTGGTACAGTGTTCACATAATTTTGATATAAACCATTCATTTACTCGAAAGGTAGTCGAAATGAATATGACAACAATTATAGAGAATACAAAAATAAAGATTTTATTCATAGACCAAAAAGTTGTACGACCTAGC